>JAAEAF010013429.1:0-112600 GCA_011037195.1 Triatoma infestans | reverse complement strand
TATTTTCATCAGAGATATTTTCCGTGATAGCCAGCTTTTTTATGGTCATCGACCGGTTGAGGGTGTTTGCTCATCACCAAGATGTTTTGTTCAAACAGTGCAATAATACTGAGCAAAATCAGTTTATACTCAGGGTGGGGGATTAGCTCAGTGGTTAAGCACTGACTCCCACGCGGAGGTCCCGGTTCGAGTCCACTGTGCTGCCCTTAGAATTTTTCTTCCTAGCAGCCTCTACAGCTCACTGTTCGATAATGCACAGTGTTGTCTGCATCGAGAGAACACTGTCAGGGGGTCGGCAGTGCATTGAGTAGGCTCCAGGCGCCAATGTCCATAGATGTTGACGCGCCTTAAATTTAAAAAAAAATTTATGCACTCTGAGTATACAAACTGATTTTGCTCTGTGAAAGTCTGTGTCATCGCTATGTTTTAACAAAACATACCGATGATGGGCGAAGCCCAAAACCGGTCGTCGATAACCACAAGAAGAAGCAGGCTGTCACAGAAAATATCTCTGATGCTTTCCATCTCTGCGGACCCAGTCACAACAACTATGGAATATATTTATTTATCTGAAAGAAATAGTTAACATTCCGTACTGTGTCACAAATTTCACTCTCCATAAAGACCTCAATATGTACAACAATTTGCCGAGACAAAAATCTCAAATACCATACCGCTCTCTTCATTGCTCTAATCCATTTGTACAGTCTCTAGCCTCTATATTATCTCTGACAATCCTCCTTGCAAATGATCCAGAGATCTCCTTCACATTTGATCAAGAACCCTATAGCATCCCGCAGTTAGCGTTATCATTGGGTAGTTTCTCTCCTCCTGCTCTTCACATCAAGATATCATCTTCCCTCATTCTATTTACTTATTGTATATATATTACTATACCGTTGTAAATTTCTAAATAAAAAATTAACAAAAAAATAAATTAAGAGTTGAAATGATTACATAAGAGAAAGTGGTCTGACAGTCTCAATCCTTAAGCAGAGAAAAAACTGTGGTGTGAAACACTTAGAAAAAATATTTCAAATAAATGTGATTGCCATTTTCAAGAAAATCGTAAAAAAAAATTCACTAAAATCTCACTTCCCGTTGATGGATTGTGACCGAAACCTTCGTGTTAGTTACCGTGGTAACTGTACCTAAACTGAATTCCAAGATTCTGCGTTTGTATATATTGTGTGAATGTTTTGCATCTATCAGTTTAACTGATGTTTCGAGATTTTCTCGATAAACAACTTTCTTGGGGACTAATAGAGGTGGCTGTCCGATGATCTACAGTAGAGTTATGGCAACCATTGTAGTAAATTATATTCGATTTGCCACCACCTGTAGGAGTGAGTAGTGTAGAGGAAACTAAAAGTTCCAAGTTTGAATAAAACTTGTGAATGAAGTTAGCAATAAAACGCATTAAGAGAAAGTCGTGTGAGAGTTTCACACTAAATTTTTGTCTCGTTAATAAAATATATAACTAATTTTAATAATAAATACTAAATACTGGCTAACGAACTTTTCTTTTTCTATCTTCCCCTCCTTGAATGACCTCCTTTATTTTAGAAGACATTAAATAAAAAAAAAAGATGAAAATAGTTGCGTGCAAAGTGAAACGTTGATGGAGACACTAGTGCAGACGATGCTAGAGCTTATTGACGGCGGAGACAGTAGAGAACCAGGTGGTCCGGATTAAGAATCTAGAGGCGCCGTGTAAGAGAGAGAGAGGGAGGGGGGAAGACATTTTAATCAATGCATTTACACACACACACACACACACACACTCAATGAAGTCGATAATAAGTGAAAGATACATAATTAATATAATTTTCATAGTTGGCCAATTTTACAAAGCAGTAAATTAGGCCAAGGATCGCCAACAATTAATAATAATATTACCCTTTTTTTTTGTTTTATGAATATATTAAAACAAATAAAACAAATATATTAAAACAAACGTAAAATAATAACGTAAAAAAAATGCAAAAAAATATGCATTCTTTTTCACTATAAATGAGTCCTCAAATCATCATTGTTCCATAGTGTTTATAATTTTACCATTTATTTTTAATTTCTTTCTCTTACACTTAAGAGAAATTCTGACGATCGTGTCAAATTGTCGAATGAGTTTTCACCGAAATACGTGTGTTGAGATCCCGTGAGTAGGAAAAAATGTTTTAGCGTGTGGTATTGTGGGTGTATGTGTGCGTGTGGGTGTTTGTGTGGGGTGTATGTGTGCGTGTGGGTGTTTGTGTGGGGTGTATGTGTGCGTGTGGGTGTATGTGTGTGTGGGTGTATGTGTCTGGGTGTACGGGTGTGTGGGTGTTCAAAATATCTCGACAAACGAAAACTCGCGGGAAACTCAAACTTGCTATTCCGCTTAGGTATACACCACAGCAACTTAATTCAAAGTTTTGGTCAAAAAGTTTCTACCCGGAAATACGGCTTTATTGAATGACTTTTCCGCCAAAATTTTCTCCAAATCGACTCCCAACAATTTTCTTTAAACTTCATGCATCACCTATACTTAAACAAAAATTCCTATCACTTTTATTTGAAGTAATTCTCCAGGAAAGTGGATTTTTTTAGAGGTTCTGGGAGCCTAGCAACTTTAAGCTTCTTTTTTATTGATTGAGGGAAGGGGGACCAAGCCCTACGCTTTCCAAAGTCCTGTAGCTATCCCAAATTTCGGAGACTATCTGTTCTCGTTACACAGAACACTACCTTTCACCCGACAGTGATATGCAAGCGCTCCTAGAGCGAGAAAATCTAAAACCATTGCCTGCTAGCCTCGAACCCGGGGACCTCCGCGGTCTTGCTGTCATTCCAGTGTGCTATCACTGAACTACTTTAGTCCCTAGCGTTAATCTTTCTCCTAATGTATCGTTTCCTGCAGGAGACGGTTCTATCGTAAAAATAATAATACGGTAACGTACATTGGAAGCATTGTTTGTAGGTATTCCAAATTTGAAGAAAATTGATTATTGAGAAATACGATTCACCACAATAGTACCGGAGTTTTCTCAAAAACTGTCGACAACGATTTTCTTTTGTCTTTAATACACAGATATAAACTGATCACATTTATAAGACAAATTTGTCGGGCAATTTTTTTTTAGGGGGTTTTGGGGAATGTGTGACGTTTCAAATGTACTTGGGTTTGTTCAATGTTATTGACACTATGTCTTCTGGATTACCATGTAATCAAATTGAAGTGTCTACCTGCCAGGTATGCTAACCGACAGGTACCCGTTCCACCACAATTTTTATGTTAGGGGGTGTAATGTGATAACAAGAAGGAAAAGATATAATTTTTAAATTATAAAAATTATAACTACTGGTGCCAGCCAGTCGCTATTATTCAGGTCAAAAGCCGCGGTCAGTGCACGGTCAAAGGGACCGCCAAAGACAAACCGCTAAAACCCTTTCAACAAAAACCCTTTCAAAAGGGTCATTATATGGTCAGTGTACAGAAGCCACCTGGCCGATATACAAGGGTCAACAAACACTCAAAAGACCACCTGGATACAGTCCTTTGATAACCGCCATCATCTGTTGCCACACTGGTCACCGACCTATTCAAGACCTAGGGTCAACACACGGCAAGAGATATTTTAGTGTGACCCGTAATTACACACTTGTCAATGTGTGAGTGATGCCAATATAAACGTCTCTCCACAGGAGGAGGGGATGAGTATTCTTCAGTATTTTATCAGCGTTTCATCAGGATTCTACCAGTCATATACGACATCAGTTCATACATAGCGAGCGCGTCCCTATCTAAGGTTTTAAACATATATTTATTCATCATCATTATAGTTGTGCATTCTAGTTACCATTTAATCATTTTAAATTAATTGTAGTTATATCTTTTCAAACGTTTAAATTATTGTTAAAATATAGTCTATTTTCGTAAATTAGTAGTTCATATTTCGAGTAACAACTCTTTAAAAATCTCTAACTAACTCCCAACCATTCATCGCATCATAACCCTCTTCAAGACATCTGATCCCTCTACAGGGGCAACTAAGTAAAAATGTGCTTGCAGTAAGAGGAAGTCATGTCAGTGTTTCACACCAGATTTAAAAAAAAAACACAAAAATTATTGGCGACAGAACAGTTCCGTCTTTTTTGAACCAAGAATGGTGACCCATTATAAAGTGGAAAAAATTCATGTAGGCTCTCCCAAAATTCTAGCGAGTCTTAATGTCTCTTGGGCAAAAAACCTTAAAAATTATTTATTGCTGAATTAATTAAGTTTAGAAATTTTAAATTAGGCTTCAATATAATATACATTATCTTTTTGTATAGTTGTAAATTATCTCTAATTGCCCTAAAGTAAAAATAAAATTAATTTATTGGCAGATTATTTTAGAAAGAAGACTTGTTCCCCTCCCTCAGGGTGTAAGGGTAAAAGTGGTTAATGTTCCTTTTTGAACATTTTAGATGATCTAGTTTTGTCAATATCATTATTTATTTTGCCACTTAAATTATAAGAAAAAAAACATAATTAATTAGTTGGTTTAAAAATTGAATATATATTATCTGAAACTAAATTTTACGTATATATGTATATTGTAGCGAGAGCTATTATAATTTTCCTTGTAACATTTGTAGAAGTTAAAGTGCGGCTTTTACTTTCTCTTATTGTACGTATATTACGATCCTTTCAAATTTTGAAATGGAATTTTGAAAGCAGATATATGTTCAAGCATCCCGTAAATCCGAATAAAAATGTTTTTTAATGTTCGCCTGATAGTGTTCGTGTTTATTCGACAACTTTCTCGAAAGCGGCTCCAGCAGTTCTCTTCAAACTGTCATACAAATCACGCGTACACCTGCTCAGTCTCAAGATAAATTAAATACCTAACTAAAATTTCCACTTTGAAAAAAAATTTGTTATGGGAAGAGGCCTAATTTACAGTATAGCTTTCTGAGTTTCCGTTATTTCATTTGAAAACAGCTACAGAACCAATATTCAATTTTAAATCTTTTTCCACACAAGCAAATACAGAAAAACATTTCTCATATTTGGGAAATTTTAAAATATTTATTTCTGATGAAAATCGTAGTTCAATAACTTTACATGATCACTAAACAGTGCTTTCAGAACTTTACATGATCACTCAACACTGCTTTTCAGAACTTTAAATGTCACTCAACAGTGCTTTCTACAAGTTTACATGTTTACATGATCACTCAACAGTGCTTTTCACAAGTTTAAATGATCACTCAACAGTGCTTTTCAAAACTTTAAATGATCACTCAATAGTGCTTTTCACAACTTTAAATGATCACTCAACAGTGCTTTTCACAAGTTTTCATGATCACTCAACAGGGCTTTTCACAACTTTAAATGATCACTCAACAGTGCTTTTCACAAGTTTTCATGATCACTCAATAGTGCTTTTCACAACTTTAAATGATCACTCAACAGTGCTTTTCACAAGTTTTCATGAGAGTGGGAACAATCTAGTGTGAAACATTCACACGACTTTCTCTCACTGCAGTTAATACAATTTTAATATTCTTTATATACTTTAAATTGCAAATTTTCTTTAAAATTGTTTAGAATGTTAACTCGGGCTGTGTCCATAAAGAAAGATGGTAGTGGTTATACTCATACACCTGAGCGGACTTTGTAAACACTCTCTGTCGCTACCAGCAAAGCTTCTTGCGACAGTATAACCTGCAAGGCACCTAGTGTTTCATATAGATTTATGTGTTTAGATAGATAGATTACAAAATTTAAAGAAATCGTTGGAGCCATTTTCGAGAAAAACGGGAAAAATTGAAAAAAAAAAAATCTGTAAAGTCGCACATCCGCGGTTGATGGATTTTGCCCGAAACCTTCGTGTCTGATGTGATGGTAATATGTAAACGGAATACTAAGTTTGAGCTTTCTGCTATTTTTCGTTTTTGAGATGTTAAAACAACACACACAAACACAATTATGACTGTTCCCTAAAAACATTGTTTTTTTGCATTTAGGGAATCCCAAAACATACATAATCCATAGAAATTTCGTCAAAATTTTTTTAATGATCATTTCGAATGCCATAAATTTCAAGACTAATTATAAAAATAGTGATGTGATTTGATCCTCAGGGATATATTAGTCAGGGTGTGGCCTCAACTTTTAATGCTCTAGAAATGGAATGTGGATGCTGTATATAAGAAATTAGTTTCTACTATAAGAATATGATACCACTGTTGATACACTTTTTTAAGTATAAATTACAATATTAACTGCTAGTTTTATTGATTTTATTTCTTTTCTTATTTTACTTAAGCAATTTAAATCGCAAATTTGTTATATCTAATAGATTAAAACAAGAAATAATCGCTTAGTAGTGTTTTTTACCTTCAAAAAATACGCGCTTTAATTTTTTTTTTTTCTGCACACTTATATCAGAAGGAGCGTCACTAAGTACAGTGGTGCCTGAGGTGCTTTTCGAAGTCAAGCTAGAAGTTCTAATCTTGGTTGGCGTATTAGATCTTGAAGTTTTAACCTCAATTTCTGCTTTCTTTCTTTTTTCTCTTCCTATCCTTTCTTTTAAAAACTTAATAGATTTAATGTTTATCTTTCAACCATAATTTATGTAGATAAGGTAAAGAGTTCCAGAAGGTAAAGGGAACAAGATTCTAATCTGCATAGTATAAGGTTTTTTTATATACTTTTTTGCATACCATTAGAATAGGAATGAAGAATTTATGTTTATTTTTATTTTTTTTAATTTCTCAAATTAGTATTCGTTTCGAATTTATATAATCATTTAAATTAGGTATTAAACTTTAGTCTATGAATATATTTAAGTTTACATCGCACTTAATCCATTGAAAAAGTTTCACTAGTTTACATATTAAGTTATAAATAATCTGAGGCGGTAGTATTATGATTATGTGACAGAAACATTTTAAAAAGTGCAAGTGAATAACAATGTTAGTAAGTAAACAACTTGACAATCTAGACATTCATGGTGATGTTGAAAGGAAGAAGCTTCATAACTAGGCCATGCGCGACCTATAGTATCTACTGGATGAGTGTATGTGTGAGTGAGAGATGATGAGCTACAGGTAGCTGATGAGTACGCTAAGCCGAACGAACCACTTCTGCAGGCCGTACATGACAGTGTGAGTGTTATGGCATCTGTGAAGTGTTGAGGCCAAGATATCCGCAATGTGCTGAGATTTCTGAAGAAATAACTAATCCATTTCCCTCTAGGCAAGACACTGAAATGGTGGATAAACATCCAAGACCGATGAAACTAACAAACGGATATAGCTTCAGTTCATTAACTTCAAGCATTACTGGCCAAACTACCTGTTCAACAAGTTCTTTTGTTGTTTGAAATCTTAGTAGATTCAAAATAAAAGATCTTTAAAACTTCAACCATCTCAGGAAGAATAAGAAATTATTTGGGTTGTTCATGAGGATTGCCATGAAGCTTGGAATATGAATACGTTCAAAAAAGAAAAACTCAACTTATTTAAAAAAGTCGAAGTCAGTTATAGACCTACTTGTAAAATTAATCAAATTCTTGAAGTGAATTCGAGAAAATGGCACTAAAACATAGAAGAATCTTTTAAATGAAGGGAAAGTTTCGTTTTTGGAGTTCTTTAAGAATTAAAAAAAATCATTCTTTATTCACGAGAATTTCAAAATATTATGTACTTTCAGGATTTCGAACTGGAATATCTTGAAACGACCACCATTTTTTGGGTTGTAGCTTTTCTTGTAAGATTTCTTTAGTATGTGTTTTACATATGGTTGTCTGAATTAGAAGCAAACAGCATGAGAGTGAGAGAGAGAAAGAGTTTGCAAATTTGAAAGCCACGAACATATTTACATTTGCTTAAGAAAGATATTTAACATAATGTACTTTGCACAAAGTTAATTTATGTATGGGCAGTTTTGTGACACTATAATGCACTACCTACTAACTGAGAATGAATTCTAAAACAACAACCACTATACAAATTATACATCTTTTCGTCGGTAATTCTTTTTTTATTTTCGTTATGCAAAATTACATAAAAGTTGATTACTGCAATTTATCCATACAATCTGCTACAACTTTTTACTTTCTCCTACTCCAAATAAAAGGAAGTATTGCGATCGTGCCTGATTTTCAAAATTGAGTTATTACTGGAAATTTATGTTGTGGGGGACCCTGAATAAGAACAAGGCACGGTTGACGTTATTGTAATTCACAAGGAGTGAAGTGGTGAAAACACTTTATAAGGCGCGAATAATTAGGCGTACAAGGTGTATGGCTCAGAAAACACTATTATACTCCCCCTGAAGAGTATAAAGAACAGTGACGCTTATAACGGTCAGAGGAAAACTGAATTTGTTGGGTAGCAAATATAGAAGAGGGCGAGAGAGAGAGGATTAAAGGAAGAAGCAAAGGCTGCTCTCTAACTTGCAGGAGGGTAGACAAGAAACTGAAAGAAAAAGGAGAGAAGTGTGAGATATTCGCAACAATACACAAAGAAGCAAAAAAACAAAGAATAAATACTAGATTTAGTGAAATAGATTTAAGTAAAATATAAAAAGGACTATAGAGAACAGAAGAAACGCCTAAGAGGCCGCGACCGAACAGGCAATATCCAAGTTATGACACATCTATAGGAAAATTACCAATGCCGCGTCAGCAGCCGCCGACAGCATATAAATACTCCCACCGACCAGCAGGCAGTCAGACCTCAGCTCGCCACCGTACTGTTCACATCTAAGTTCATATAGTCATCCAGTGTATAGTGTATATTGTCGTTAACTACTATTGTAATTGTATTAAATAAATTCTTTTTAAAAAGTTAATTTAGGGTTCTTGTGACATAACTGGCGCCCGAACAGGGACCGCGAAAGCTTAAGTCAAAAAGTGCGATCATTTATCTCACCTCACGTAATAGTGCGATCATTTATCTCACCTCACGTAATAGTGCGATCATTTATCTCACCTCATCCAAAGAAGACTTAAGGCTTACACATTAGTGTTTTATTCGCGGCATCTCTGCAAGAAGAGCAAGAACCACCCTTAGAAGCAAGAAGAAAAGCAAGCTGGCGAGTCAACAGCAACGTCTGAAATCTGTAAGTAGCTCATCTGTTCTCAAACCATCTAAATTAGTTATCCCAAAAGAAACCATCCCAGAAATGGCCCAAATCAACTATAAGATTTCCAAAGAAGATTATGACAACATTCCTTATTTTGACGGAAACCCCTCTGAGCTAGCATTCTTCTGCGACATTGCCGAAAGTGCCTATGGCACCGTTTGTGCAGAAAATATAGCAGAGAGAGACTATAATCATAATATCCTGTTCATAAAAGTAAAAAGTAGATTAGTAGGGCCTGCTAGGAACGTACTCCTTTCTAATAACGTAGATCACTTATTAAATTTATTAAAATACCTAAGGGAAAGCTTTGCCGATTCGAGATCCTATGAGATCCTCAAAGACGAAATCTTTCAAACTAGAATGCATGCTAGGGAGTCTCCTATTGACTTCGTCAATAGGATACAGGAGTTACGTAACTTAGTGTATATCAGACTCAAACTAGACGGACTGTTACGCCTATTCCTCTATAAGCGCAGCAAGTTGTGCGGCAGCTCAGTGGAGGATGGGGGGGTTCAGGAAATGATAAGGTAAAGTCAGAAAAAACCCAGAAGAGGAAAAGAAAAAAGAAACGGGGAATACACTAGGAAAAAAAAAGAAAAGAAATATATTAGGGGTTGCAAAAAAAAGGAGAATAAAATAATAATAAAAAGAAACAACCAAAACCACTTAAGAATAACAAAAAAATTAATTTGCCACAAAAAAATAAATTTTTTCTTTAAGGAAAAAAAGTTAAGCTGGGTCGGGGGACTCGAACTTACAATCTGCTGGCCCGTGTAGTACTCACTTTAGCCAGTCAGCTATACCATCAACTTGTAAGGCGCTTCCCTCTTGGTCATCAAATAGTTCACCTAAATACAGGTTTAATGGGGAAATAAGAACACGACTACTTATACAAGTTCCCATACAATTTTAATTTTCCCCTTATCCAACCATACATTAATTACAAATCTTACGATAATAAAAAAAATAAAATAAACTAAAATAAAATCAACTGTACGTATTAAAACAAAAAAACAAAAATCAAATAAAATGAAACTGACTTAATCAAATAAAATTAAAGAAAATTAACCTACTCGGCACAAAAAAAAAAAAATTACTAATCTTTTATATACAATGATAGTTATGCTAAGTAATTATAAAACAGATTTATTCTCTTTCTCTCTCTCACACAACAACGACAAATCAACCACCAGGCCTGGGTTAGTTTGATGTAACGTATTTAAACAGTTCTTTTTTGTTAGTTACATGGCACCTGTTTTTTTTTTTGTTATTTTTATTCTGGGGTCCCCTTCCGGTGTTTGATTTTACTTTCTTCTTCTTTCCCACTGATCCGGCCAAGCCGCTTGTTGCCTCGCAGCTCTGAATTTCGTTTGAGGGGAAAATAGCACTATCCACCTCAAGCTTCAACGATCACCTGACCTGGGACGCACGCTTTCTCCTATCCCTTCCTCTTCTCACCCCGTCCTGTCCTCCTCTTTGTGGTTCATCTGGGGCGCATGCGCAGTCAGCCAGCGCCGTCCACCTTGCTCACCAGTCAAGACTCCAACATGCCTAATTCTAAACTCTAAACTAATTCCCTACCAACTAACCAAAACCTAACTTAACAATATCTTATTCTAATTCTAACTTAATACTTACTCTTAACTAATACTTACTAAACTAATCTTAACTACTAATTGTTAATTAAACTAATTCTAACAACTAATTCTTAATTTAACTACTTCTAACTTACCTACTAGTTGCGAGTCTATTTTGAAAACCAAGAGGGACCCCCTACAAAAAAAATTTTGCGTAGCAATTCTCCCCTTTCCCTCAGAAAAAGGCCAGAGTCGTGAGGATCTGGAGTTGGAAGGAGTTAAGGATTTGGTTTCAGGTCCTTCGTGTGCCAGGTACCCAGAGATACCCCCTTAAAATCCTCTAGTAAGTAAGTATCCCTTCCTAATTTTTCTCTAACTCTACACTTCACGTATCTAGGTGCCAGTTTTTGTGCGAAATAATTTGCCGCATCAGACTGCTGGAAGTTCTTTTTCCATACCGTATCCCCCGGAGAAAACTTTTGGGTGCGCCTGCGTAGATTGTAAGTTTGTTTAGCCCGCTCATACGCCTGGGCTAATCGGCTGGCTATGTCCTCATATAACCTTGTCAATTCCCCCATTTTTGCAGCATAATCCTGTCGGTTAGCAATCTCTGGGACTTCTTCGCTATCAACCAAGTCCGAGTGCTGACTTCCAGATCTTGCTAACTCCCGCCCGAAGTTCAGGTACGCTGGTGTATAACCTGTCACCTCATGTACCGCAGTCTTTACTGCAAAGGCAACCTTGGATAACTGCTTATCCCAGGTCCTTTGATTGTCTCCTACATACGCGGATAACATTGTCTTAATTACCCGATTGGGACGCTCTGCGGGGTTGGCTTGGGGGTGGTAGTATGGGGTGTACCAGAGTTTCACTTGGTACTCTTCAGCTTTCCTTTTAAATTCCTTACTCTTAAACTGGGGACCATTATCACATATTATGATTTGGGGTGCCCCAAACATCAAAATTACTTCCTCTTCCTACTCAGAACCCGGGTAACTGCTCCCACAGACGCTGTTTTTAGCGGCTTCATAACTACGTATTTTGTGAAATAGTCCGCGAACGTCACTATATAGCGATTCCGCTGGCTGGTCATAGGCAAAGGTCCCATTATGTCAATGGACACGACCTGCCATGGTCTTGAAACTTCGCGATGCCCACCCATCAGTCCGGCCGGCTGCTGCTGTGACGGTTTTATAGCCAAGCAGACCGGACAGCGTCGCACGTATTTGGCCACGTCCGAAGCCATTCCAGGCCAATGGTAATGCTCCTGGACTCTTCGCAATGTCTTGTAAGTACCAAAGTGGCCGGACAAAGGGCTGTCATGGAATTCTTTAACTACATTCTCCCTTTGGCTTTTTGGTACTACACTTTTCCATTGCTCCCCTGAAGCTTGTAAACCCCTGTGAACCTTTACCTGCTTCCAGAGCCTCTTCCCTTCAATTCTCCAATTCGGAAATTTATGCGGTTCCTCCTCCACCCTTTCCAGCATTTTTATATACCAGGGCTCAAGCTGGCCGTAGGACAATTCTATCGCCGCCAAGTCCTCCTCATGAGCTCGCGATAGAGCGTCAGCCGCTGCATTCTGACTTCCTGGCCTATGTATGATGTCGAAGTCATATTCCTGCATGCTTAGAGCCCATCTAGCTAAGCGTCCCTGCGGGTCTTTTAAATTATGGAGCCATTTTAGTGCTTGGTGGTCTGTCACAACCGTGAACCGAGTACCTTCTAAATATGGCCGGAATTTTTGCACCGCCCACAGCACCGCAAGGCATTCTTGTTCGGTGGTGGAATACTTCCGTTCGGCCGAGTTAAGGGCCCTGCTGGCATAGGCCACCGGTTTTTCCCCTTCTTCGTGGGTTTGGTACAGGATAGCTCCTAACCCTGTTTTCGAAGCATCCGTCTGCAGAAAGAATGGCTTGGAATAATCTGGACAGCTTAGAACAGGAGCAGATATAAGCTTCTCCTTCAGACTGGTCATCGCTTCTTCCTGTTCCTTCGCCCATACCCACGGCTGCTTTTTCTTAGTGAGAGCCGAAAGAGGAGCGATAAGAGTGGAGAAGTGAGGCACAAACCTACGGTACCATGAGGCCAGCCCTATAAATTGCCTCACTTGCTTGACCGTAGTAGGGATAGGAAACCTCATAATAGCCTCTATTTTCTCTGGATCGACCTGGAGACCTCGCCTATTAACAACATATCCCAGATATTGTAGTTCAGGACGACAAAACTTGGACTTTTCCCAATTCAGCGTTAAGTTAGCTTCTGACAATCGCTCCAGAACCGAGTTCAGCACTTGGATGTGGGTCTGGAAGTCTGACGAGACCACAATGACGTCGTCTAAATAGACAAAGACGTGCGGTTCTAAATCCGCTCCAAGAATTTCGTCAACTAGGCGCTGCCAGGTCGCTGGTGAATTGTGGAGACCGAATGGCATACGCCGAAACTGGAAAAGTCCTCGGTTTGGGACTGTGAACGCAGTCTTTTCCCTCGAATCCTCCGCGACTGCAACCTGCCAGTAGGCACTCTTTATATCAATCGTGGACAGGAACCTGGCATCTCTAAGCCGATCAAGGATATTAGTCACGTAGGGGAGTGGATACGCGTCCCTTTTTGTTACCTGGTTAAGTTTCCGGTAGTCTACGCAGAAACGTATCGACCCGTCCGGTTTCTTAACCAAGACCCCAGGTGACGACCAGGCACTCTTTGACGGCTCCACTATCCCTTGCGCAAGCATATCGTCCAGCTCCCTGTCCATTATGGCCTTGGTATGCGGAGAGATGGGATAGTATCGTTGTTTTATGGGGCGACTGTCTCCCGTGTCAATAATGTGCTCCACCTTGCTTGTAGTCCCTAATGTGTTGGGTTGTCGCGCACGCCATTTCCCAATTAATTGGTCCAGTTGCTTCTGTTCCTTGGCTGTTAGGTTTTCCTCGCAAAGCAAGGCTGCCAAGGAATGGTAGCTTGTGTCATCTTCCTCTGAAAACTTCCACTTTCCCTGGGCTATATCAGGCAATAAACTCATTTTATCCCAAAAATCTACCCCCAGGATCAGAGGACTTGTCAACCGGTCAACAACCAGGAATCGGATTATTCTGATCTTGCCTTCCAGTTCTACTGGTAGTTCGACCATTCCTTCCACAGAGATTCTGGACCCGTCTGCTGTGGCTACGGCCGTGCTGCTTGGGCAGAGGGCCTTCCATTTAGGCAGAGATATTCTTTCCAAGCACCCCTTGCTGATAAATGATCGGGAGGCACCCGAATCTAAAAGACCCTTCATTGGGCTACCAAATATTCTTACCTTGATATGGGGACGTCGGTCAACCTTAGTGTCCCGGGACTCTTGCAAGTATTCTTGCTTCCCCCCCCCATAAAATTACCTACCGAACGCAGCCAGCCTTGCCAATCCTCTAGCGATGAGAACTTAGGGGATATTCGGCGCCTTCGTTCTCCTAGGCCCGACCCCCGCCTTCGTTTCCCTTTGTGGATGGGGTGCAACGAGTGCAATCCTCTTTTCTCACTCTTCTCTTCCCACATCCCTCGCAGAAGACCGATTTAGCCGCCTGTCACGAGCGGAACCCGTGGCCTCTTCTGCTGCAGTTCCAGCAGATCATGCCCTTCGGTTTTCCTAGCTTAGGTGGCGTTTCTTCCTTAGTCCCCGTAGAACTTACTTCCGCCGTTGACAAAGAGACGCTTGTCTTACCCCTACGGTGGCTCAGCTGTGGCTCCAATAATCCCCTGACAGGAGGCTCTCTATACCGCTCTGCTCTCTGGGTCCAGGATTCGAGGCGGCTCAGAAATGCCTCCAATTCCTCTAGGGTAGAGTATGTGGCCTGGGCCAAGAAAGGTAGGTGCTCCCTCTTCACATTGCGTTCGACCATCCTATGATCCTGTGCCTCCGGAAGCGGTTCGCTCAAACGACTGAAGAGTCCCTTCATTGTTGCAATAAAAATATGTGGAGGCTCGTCCGGACCCTGGGTCCTTCGCCTAATCTCCTGAAGGAGGCGGTCATCATAGTCCGGATCTTGGAATGCTTTTTTGAGTTGCCTCACCAAATCATCCCAAGACCGGAACATATTCCTATTGGCCCTGTACCATATTTTCGCGGTACCAGACAGCAAATCGGAGGCTCCCCGAAAGAGGTCCTCTTTCCCCAAACCTCTGGCATACATTCTTTCCTCAACGTCATCCAGAAAATTGCCCAAAGAATCCTCTGAGCCTTCCCCAGAAAAGGTGAGACCCCACTTATATAATTTGGGATCCCTTGGGGGCTGATAATGGGCTGGGTTGGTCTGAGAGCTTCTCTCCGGCATGGGAGGCCATCTAAGAGAAATGTCCTCCAGCAGCTCACCGAGAGGTCTACTCTCCGTAATTTGTACCGGAGACCGTGGGTGAGGAGTAGCAAGTTTCTGCTTGGCTATAGGATCTGCAGTTTCTGCTTGAGATGCTTCAGTCCTCCTAATGCCAGTGCCCTTACCAGTGGATGTCCCGGGAGCAGCGTCCTGCAGCTCATCCCATAAATCTTTCACGTTGGTAACCAATTGCTTTAATTCTCTAACCTCTCCGTGCGCCTCCGAAAGTCGGTTAACTCTGGCATATAAATGCCACAACCGCGCATCCAACTTCTTGAAGTCTGTGACCTCTGAGTCTTCATCCAAATCAGATACAGCCTGCCTCAGGAATTCAAATTAATGGCGGCAGATTTCGAGTTCCTCATTCACATTCAAGGAGCTTACGATTTCGGGCTTAATCGCGGTATTTTTTGCTAACGCACCCTGCAACCTCCTTCGAAGTTCTCGCAGTTAACCTCAAAGTCAAGACCCCGGATACGGAGTTCATACTGAACCTCTTCTTTTAGCAGACGATATATATCCATTTTTAGCCACAAACTAATACCGTAAAGTGTAGGGTTCAAAGAAGCTGTATGCATGTGATGTACTCCCCTAAGTAGTAAATAATTTATTTATTCTTTTATTTATTCAATATATTTCCTAATATTTAGGTTTTTATTTTTTATTTTTTAATTTTTTCCTCTTTCCTTCCGGCAATGTATTTCCGTATATATTATGTTAATTTTATTTATTTATTTATTTATTTTTGTTTCATATACATAAAGATAATAGAACCAACAAACAAAAAAAAAGAATTTTTTTTTTTTTTTAAATGACCAACCAACTTTTAGAAATTTTTGAGTGATTATGGGCAATAGTTTTTATACCTTCTCAAGCCCTAACGCTGGGCGCCAATTGTTACGCCTATTCCTCTATAAGCGCAGCAAGTTGTGCGGCAGCTCAGTGGTGGATGGGGGGTTCAGGAAATGATAAGGTAAAGTCAAAAAAAAAGAGAAAAAAAAAGAAACGGGGAATAAACTAGGAAAAAAATATATATATATTAGGGGTTGCAAAAAAGGAGGATAAAATAAAAATAAAAAGAAACTACCAAAACCACTTAAGAATAACAAAAAAGTAATTTGCCAGTAAGAAATTAATTTTTTCCTTAAGAAAAAAAAATTAAACTGGGTTTGGGATTCGAACTTATCTGCTGGCCTGTGTAGTGCTCACTATAGCCAGTCAGCTACACCGTCAACTTGTAAGGCGCTTCCCTCTTGGTCATCAAATAGTTCACCTAAATACAGGTTTAATGGGGAAATAAGAACACGACTACTTATACAAGTTCCCATACAATTTTAATTTTCCCCTTATCCAACCATACATTAATTACAAATCTTACGATAATAAAAAAAATAAAATAAAATCAACTGTACGTATTAAAACAAAAACACAAAAATCAAATAAAATGAAACTGACTTAATCAAATAAAATTAAAGAAAATTAACCTACTCGGCACAAAAAAAAAATTACTAATCTTTTATATACAATGATAGTTATGCTAAGTAATTATAAAACAGATT
Organism: Triatoma infestans; assembly: GCA_011037195.1. Classification (NCBI taxonomy): domain Eukaryota; kingdom Metazoa; phylum Arthropoda; class Insecta; order Hemiptera; family Reduviidae; genus Triatoma; species Triatoma infestans. The sequence continues at coordinate 95,997 of JAAEAF010013429.1, read as the reverse complement.
TATTCTCTTTCTCTCTCTCACACAACAACGACAAATCAACCACCAGGCCTGGGTTAGTTTGATGTAACGTATTTAAACAGTTCTTTTTTGTTAGTTACATGGCACCTGTTTTTTTTATTCTGGGGTCCCCTTCCGGTGTTTGATTTTTCTTTCTTCTTCTTTCTCACTTATCCGGCCAAGCCGCCTGCTGCCTCGCAGCTCTGAATTTCGTTTGAGGGGAAAATAGCACTATCCACCTCAAGCTTGAACGATCACCTGACCTGGGACGCACGCTTTCTCCTATCCCTTCCTCTTCTCACCCCGTCCTGTCCTCCTCTTCGTGGTTCATCTGGGGCGCATGCGCAGTCAGCCAGCACCGTCCACCTTGCTCTCCAGTCAAGACTCCAACACGCCTAATTCTAAACTCTAAACTAATTCCCTACCAACTAACCTAAACCTAACTTAACAATATCTTATTCTAATTCTAACTTAATACTTACTGTTAACTAATACCTACTAAACTAATCTTAACTGCTAATTGTTAATTAAACTAATTCTAACAACTAATTCTTAATTTAACTACTTCTAACTTAACTACTAGTTCCGAGTCTATTTTGAAAACCAAGAGGGACCCCCTACAAAAAAAATTTTGCGTAGCAGGACTTACAGCAGATACACTAAAACAAATAATAACAAGAGTAGACAAAGAAATAATTTTTCATATCTATAAATGCCTGCCTCCTACATTAAGCAACCATATCATGATATTCGACCCCAGCACTCTAGACGAAGTGCGGAACATAATCTATAACAAATGCTCATTTATTGTGGCTAATTTAAATTCCTCCCACGGTCCTAAAAGGCCTAACCAACCCTTCAGAAATCCAAATCCTTACAACCAACCCCAACAGCCTTACAGACAGCAATACTCTTACAGACCAAGCCCACAACACTTTTTACCAAATGTCCCCATGGCTCCAGCCCCTAACTATCACTATCAACCAATTGAATTCAAGCCCAAACCTATAGAACCTACGCCTCAGACCTCTCGTTACCAGCCACAACCTCAACGACCAAATGTCGGACAATCCTACCATCCTAATCACCCAAACAATCCTGAACACCCCTTTAATCGACCCAGACTACCTCCTGGCTACTTTTCTCAGAACACGGTATCCATGTGGACAGCCGGCAGACCCCGGTTCAAAGATTACATTTCACCGAATGAACTGACTCATTGCCAACAGGACGACCGCCCGGAAAACCCCGCAGAAACAGACCAGGCGTACGAAACTAGACTTTCCCGCTTAGAAAACTCGCTAGAAAGAATCACAGAAAAATTTGATCATTTTTTAGGCGATGGCCACAGGAGCCAAGAAGGCCCCCCGAATTTAGCCTAAACCTCGTAAACAAATCACTACCCCACTTCGTAGTCAAATCTGGCCTCAAATGGCTAATAGACAGGGGCTCATCAGAAAATTATATCAACCCGAAAGTGGTTCCCGCTAATGCCCTATTAGTAAAAGATCCCTTCATAATCTCCACTCCCGCAGGTAAAAAACATGGAGAATCCTCATGTAAACTTAACATCCTAGAAACCTTTAACGTAAACCTCCAAACCAAATTCCATTTATTCCCTTTCTCAGACAAATATGACATTTTATTAGGCCATATGACCATGCAAGAGCTTGGCATGAGTATAGACCTAAACAACAACATTCTCTCCTACCCTCAAGGCACCATCCCCCTCAAATTTACTCTAGAGATCCCCGGAGATAACTCCCACACGATAAACTTAGAACAAGGAGTTAATTTCATAGAATTACCAGTTAGAAACAAAGAATTAAAGTACGGATTAATAAACGAAGATATAAAAATTAACGATAAGTGTATCGTAAAAGAAGGACTACATAATATTAATAATAATAAAATTCTGTGTGAAGTTGAGTCCAAGGAAGTCATGGCCATTTGCCCTGAACCCATGGATGTCGACGAACCTCAGGAAATTAGTATAAACATACCGGACGTAGTAGTGACCAATTGTCCCGAAATGTCTGACGACCTTAGGTTAAGAGAAATAAAAAATGAAATTCCGAAACTAATTAGAACTGAGCACATGAACTCAGAAGAAAAAAATAAAATAATAGAATTAGTAAAGAACTACCCCCAAATAATTAAAAGAGAGCATGACAGACTAAGCTGCACGGATTTACTGAAACATAAAATTCGAACCACTGACGAAAACCCAGTATACACTCGAAATTACAGATACCCGGAAGTCTATCGGAAAGACGTACAAACGGAAATTGACAAACTACTGGAAAGTAATCCAACACTCCAACTCCCCCTATAACAGCCCAATTTGGGTGGTACCGAAGAAACCAGACGCCTCGGGTAAGAAGAAAATACGAATGGTCATAGACTACCGCAAACTTAACAACAAAACAGTCGAAGACAAATTCCCCCTTCCAAACATTGAAGACTTATTCGGCAAGATAGGACGCGCGACTTACTTCTCGGCAATTGACTTAGCTTCAGGATTCCATCAAATTGAAATGGATCCCGAATCAGTTCCCAAGACAGCATTCTCTTCTGAAAACGGACACTACGAATTCCTACGCATGCCTTTCGGGCTTAAGAACGCTCGCCCCCCTTTCCAAAGGGCAATGAATTCTATCTTTTCTAGGATCCCTAACGTACTAGTGTACATGGACGACATTATCATCTTTTCAGACAGCTTGGACGAGCACATAAAACACCTTAAGAGGGTCTGTGACAAACTTAGACAACATAATCTAAAAATTCAACTTGACAAGACGGAATTCTTCAAACGCGAACTTCTCTTTCTAGGACACATCATCTCCGACAAGGGCATGCAACCTAACCCAGCTAAACTAGACGCTATTGCTAAATTTCCACTTCCCCAGACACAGAAACAAATCAAGCAATTCCTTGGCCTTACGGGGTACTACAGAAAAATGATCAAGAACTACGCCAAAATAGCCAGAACCTTAACGCTCTCACTACGGAAAGACCGAGACATAGTAATTGACGACAATTACAGACAAGCCGTTGAAACTTTAAAGTCCCTCCTACAGAACAGCCCTATTCTACAACTGCCCAACTTTGAGAAACCCTTCATCCTCACAACAGGCGCCTCCAACTACGCGATAGGAGCGTCCTATCCCAGAACATCGACGGAAAGGACCTCCCTATATCCTTTGCCTCCCGCACCTTAAACAAACAAGAAGAGAATTACTCCACAATAGAAAAGGAACTATTAGCTATCGTTCGGGCATGCAAACATTTCAGACCATATATATATACGGACGCAAGTTTACCATACAGACGGATCACCGACCACTGCAATGGCTACACAACTTAAAAGAACCAAACTCTAAACTCATCCGATGGAAACTACAACTGGCACACTTCGACTTTGACGTCAAATACGTACAAGGGAAAAGTAATGTAGTAGCAGACGCCTTATCACGGAATCCCCCAGAAGAACAGAATGTAAACGCAGTAGAAACCTCTCCTCCGAGTCCAAACCCAGACGAAGTCCTAAACGAATTCCTATCTGCCCCTTCTCCTGAAAATAGTGACGACATCCTCGAAGACCTCGCCAGAGCCCTAAATATTACAGCCGACGATGATAACGAAAGCTTACAGACCCAACATTCTCAGGAATCCTCTAACAGCCAAATTAAGATAATAGATGACAAAACCCGCTGTATTAACGTTGAGAAATTTCAAATTGTCCTGACCCGCGGTAACCCGGAGACGAAAATCCCAATAGACAGACCCTTCAACAAAACTAGATATAACTGGTACACGAGGTACCCTTACTCTAACGACATTGAAGAATACTGCCTAGAGTACTTCCAACCTAACCACACATACGGCGTCCTATGCTCACCCCCAATCGAAAACTCAATTGACGAACAAATCTACGACCAAATCTTTGCCCACCTGACAGGCATAGTAAAAGAAAAGTTTCCTACGGTCAAACTCAAGCGGTACTACACCAAAAGACTTGACGTAACTGACACCTCAGAGCAGGAAGAAATAATCCTAAACCGACATGTGGGCAAGACCGCACATAGAGGTATTCATGAGGTTTACAACAACTTATCGCAGCGATACTACTGGCCCAAGATATTAGAATTAATAACAAAGACAATTAACAATTGCGCCCTCTGCAAAGAGGTAAAGTACGAACGGAGACCAATAAGACAAGTCTAGGAAATCACCCCTACTCCTTCCAAACCTTTCGAGAGACTACAAGGGGACATACTACACTATGGTGGAAAATAAATTTTCACACTGATAGACTGCTTTTCTAAAAAGTTATACGGACAAGTAATTAGAACCTCTTCCGCTAACGAAATCGTCACCACCCTAGAACACTACTTAAGTCTATTCCCTTGCCCTAAGACAATCCAATTCGACAACGGAACAGAATTTAGGAACGGACTAGTTGAGAATTTCCTAAAATATAATAACATCGACACACACTTCACTACCCCAAACCACTCAGACTCCAATGGACTGATAAACAGAGCCCACACAACGCTAATTGAAATTATGAACGTCATAAAACATGGAAAAGGCTACCCCCTCAATAAAATCCTGAGACTAGGATTAATAGTTTATAATAACGCCATTGTCTCTAACTTAAAAATGAAGCCTAATGACATCACCTTTGGAATACAGACTACCACTTACGCTCAGGACCTGATTTTGGAACAAAAAGTCAAGGAATATCACGAGGACAAAGAACGAGTAGCACACGCCCTGAAAAAGATCATCGAAAAAGAAAAAGAAACACGAACTAACAGACTGAATCAAACCAGAGAAAATACAGAAATCCCGGAAGGTGAAATTTACGTACGCGACAAACAATATGGCAAAGCCAAACCAAAGTTTAAAAGAGGGAACTATTCTCAAAAGACTAAGCTAGTAACTACTCAAAAGAAATCTTTTAAAGTCCACCCTAATCTATTAAAAAGACCAAGGAAGTTCACACAACAAACTATCTCTGTTACAGACGCAGATGGAAACTATGACTCACACATTCCAACTGCTGATAACGATACACACATTACAACTGCTGACGGCGGGGTATGTAGTCAACAGCCTAGAGATAACTGATCTGAGTCAGGGACCTGGAATTCTACCCGTTGCACTTGACCCAGTTTACGTCATAGACAGATACTATACTTTTATACACAGCACTGACATACATTTACTAGATATCAAGTAGATAAGACTTATAACATCATCAACAAGACTTATCATCACAGCCGGACAGCACGGATAAAGTCGCTCTTCAAATACTATTATTATCTTCGTAATAAATTAGACCATTTAACCATTAACAAATCTCGACCTAAACGCGGACTTATCAACGGCTTAGGCAAAGCCATATCGTGGCTAACGGGAAACATGGATAGCGATGACAAGGAACGATATGACAAAATAATAAACACTATAGAGCGAAACAGTTTTCATCTTGAGAACAATCTCCAGAAACAAATGGCCATAAACAAGCGCGTAATTGAAGCATTCAATCACGACATACAAATCATACGAACTAACAATGACAAAATGACAACCTTCTTCTCCAGTCCTACAGTTAGCCAAATTGAGCTAAATCAGCAATTTAGTTCTATCCTTTTTAACCTGATCCTCATCGCCAACAAGATTGACGACATGGAAAACTCTCTAGAATTCTGTAGATTAAACGCCATACATTCTAGTATCTTCTCTCTCAAGGATCTTGAGTCACTGCAAAGATCCCACAATCTAACTTTCTTAACATCAGACATCGAGGCACTTTGGCAGTTGAGCAAGGTACGCTGCTCAATAAAAACCTGGAACCTCTATTACTTCATTAGCGTGCCCCTAAAAACCTCTTCCTTCGAAACGTACTTCCTCTTATCCTACCCTATAGAAAAAGACAACCACCTTATGACAATTCACGTCCACCCACCTTTGATCCTACACATCCAAGATGAGTTATTTACAGCCACCTGTGAAGACATCAACGGTGCCATGTACTGCCACAACAAGACCAGCGTCCAGGACGACTGTATTCGCCAAATCATAACCAACATCAACCTCTCAGCATGCAAGACAGTATACACGTCAAGCGCGCCATTTATCAAATATATCTCCCTTATAGACCACTTCCTAGCTTTTAGGACCAACAGAATCATAATAAATTAGGACAACCATAACGACACCATATTTCTAACCAACACTAGCCTTATAAAAGTAAACAAAGACGAAACTTTACTAGACAGCAAAGCCATACCTGTGTACAGGGATTCAAGGAGCATCGCAATCACCGCGCAAGTGTTCTCGCACATCAATAGGAACATATCCTTCGAGGAGCTCCACAGGATCAATTTAAAAATGGACCCACTGGAACTACTAGAAGACGTACTCAGTGACTCGACGCATCTCTATTATCTTATTATCCTTCCAATACTTCTACTACTGTTGCTCCTCCTGTATGTTTTCTATGTCCTCAGAAAGAAGGCAAATTCAGGCTCAGCAGAAGGAGACCAGCTTACAACCTACATCTCGACAGATCTACCCTGGACTTCCGTGCCAATTGTCGCAGGAGCTCCAAACTTAAGGAGGGAGGAGTTATGACATATCTATAGGAAAATTACCAATGCCGCGTCAGCCGCCGACAGCATATAAATACTCCCACCGACCAGCAGGCAGTCAGTCCTCAGCTCGCCACCGTAATGTTCACATCTAAGTTCATATAGTCATCCAGTGTATAGTGTATATTGTCATTAACTACTATTGTAATTGTATTAAATAAATTCTTTTTAAAAAGTTAATTTAGGGTTCTTGTGACATAACTTCCATCAGCCGGAAATGCGACTTTACTGAATGTTTTTTTTCAGTTTACTCGAAAAACGGCTGAAATGATTGTCTTTAAACTTGGAATACTAACTACACACTTTTCACCTATCACTTTTATTTGAAACATTTTCCTGGGAAAATAGATTTTTGGGGGTCTAGGAGAACAGTAGCGTTATGCTTTCCTTTGAAGTACCACTTCAGTATAATATACGGTTTTACCACCTACATAATATTAGAAGCATTGATAGTGTTCCAAATTTTACCCGGATGTGCGATTTTACAAAGAAGGTTTTTGAGTTTGTTTTTTTAAGAATTTTCTATAAAAGGTTACAACGATTTTTTTTTTAACTTGAAAGGGTTGCTGCATTCGATAGAAACGTATGACTTTTATTTAAAACAATTTTCTGATAAAAATTGATTTTTAGAAGAGCACTGGAGGTCTGTCAGTGGTTTCTTGGTTTTAATATACAGCGTTCCACTTGAGGCCGCTCAGTATATAAGTAAAATTTCCACAACCATTTTTATGGCAGCCCAACTAAACATTGTGACGTTACAATTTTAAAGAAAATTTCTTGATTAAATTGTATTAAATAGGTAAGAGAAGAGATAGTGTGAGTGTTTCACAGCAGATTTTTTTTTCTTACAATTATTGTATCTCTTATTTTTTATTTTAAAAATTTTATCTGTAATCAATATTGAAACTAAATTTTCTTTTGCAATTTTATAATAGTTGTCCTTTTTTCTCATATTTATTTTAGAAAGTTCGCAATAAATAATACATAAATATATTCATCCTAACTGAATGAATCAAGAAATATTATAATTGTAACGATAGGAAATTTGAATTTTATATATATTAGCAACAATTTGTGTCCGCATATTAATTATATATTTGTCAATATACCAATATATTATATAGCTTATGAAATAAATTACATTATTTATTGATTTATTTTACATTTTACAGATAAAATTATCATATTCTATATATATACATATATATATATATATATATAACTCGGGAAAGTACATATTGTAGTTGAGGAGATCGCTACTAGCAGTGGCGGGGTACTCACTCACAACATCTAGGTCACAAACTATATATATATATATATAAAATACTAAACTTAGTTAAATTATAGTTTTATATTATTTTTATATATATATGTTTGTATAATTGTGTAGGCGTACAGAATAATACAGTTTTACATTTTGTATATTAACATATAAATACATTGTCAAGACTTTAAACCTAAAGTAGTTGATATTAATCCATAATAAATAAGTTAATTAAAGTTTTGTTTGCACTTTTTTTTTCGTTGGTTTTAAAAGTTGTTTTTAGTCTTTTATCAAATATTGAAGAGCAGCTAAAAATAGTGTAAAGCCATGATACTTTTACATCCAATTTTGTATTTGAGATTAGTTAGAAGCGTTACTTGAAAAATTGAATAGTGTAAAAGATTATTTTCCGTAAAAAGTTACATAGGAAATGATAGATATGCAATTGGCATTAAAAAAATAGAAGAATTGAAACCATTTTTCAAGAAAATCCTGAAATGTTCAAAAGTCCATTGTGTAAAGTGGCAATCCGGTTGAACGATGAATCGTTTGGATTTCGGTTGGAATGATGCCATAGATCAGATCTGTTTGGGTTGTACGGAAGAAAATGAGAGAACTTCCCCAATCAAGCCCAAGACGTTACATAAAATAAATAAATAAAATACTACAATCTCAAGGCCGTTCTATAATAAATTACTTTTCTATCATTCGAGCAACATGGCAAATAAATCTATTATTTACCGTTAAACTGATCTTGTTGAATTATTATTACAGAGAAAATGACGTACAGATAAATTAAGTCAATTCGTGATGCACATTAGGAGATTTTTGTTTGTTTAAATGCATTACTAATTTTTACTAAGCGCATAAATAAAGAGACGACCATTGAAAAATGTAACAATAAAACATTATCTACCAAAGATTGTATTGGCAAATGAAAAACTGTTTCAGCCTTCTTGGCGCATATATTAATTTAATGTGATTTATTTAATGATTTGCTTTATTTATATTTTGTTATTTTTTTTTATTTAATCTGCCATGTTTTGCAATTAGTATACATTTTTATTACAGTAAAGAAATAAATCAATTTTCAAAGTAAAATTAAACAGAATTTTTCACTATTTTACATAATATTTTAATGTTTCTGGTTATATATATATAATCTCTAATATATAAAATTTATAAAATATAAATATATATAAATAATATATAAATATATAAAAAATATATATATCTAAATATATAAAATTTATATATATATAAAAATATATAAATCTCTCAAAACATGGTTTAAAGTTGTTAAAAAATATCTCGTGTGAAATACACACGATTTTCTGGTACAGCAATTAAAACAATTACAATACAAAATTTGTTCAGATTTGACTAAATATAACATAAATTAGTAGTATAGGGGATACATGTTGGCTCTCAGGGCAAAGTACTTGAATGTGATTACATTTTAAAAAACTGACGAAGCAAACGCTTGAAATTTAATGTCACATGACCTCAGTAAAATCAATTTTTTCGCAAAATTGTTTCAAATGAAAGTGTGGTACTTTAAAATTGTTTAATTACGCAGTTAGCATTCAGAATTGTTTCAAATGAAAGTGTGGTAGTTTCAAATTGTTTAATTACGCAGTTAGCATTCAGAATTGTTTCAAATGAAAGTGTGGTAGTTTCAAATTGTTTAATTATGCAGTTAGCATTCAGAATTGTTTCAAATGAAAGTGTGGTAGTTTCAAATTGTTTAATTATGCAGTTAGCATTCAAAATTGTTTCAAATGAAAGTGTGGTAATTTTAAATTGTTTAATTACGCAATTAGTAAAAACCATATTTTGTAAAGCCTCATCTTTACAGTTAATTGATTTCCTTCATATTTGGAATTCTAGCGTTGATTCTAACATATATTAATAATTATATGTATGAGGTAGAATCATACATTGTATTGAAGTGGATCTTTAGAGAAAAGCTTTACGTCTCACTATCCCCACAACCTCTCAAAAAATCAATTTCGCGAAATCGCGAAAAACTAAAAACAAACAAGAAAGAAAACAGTAAAGTCGCACTTTTGGTTGATGGGTTTCGCCCCAAACCTTCTTGTCAGTTGGGCTGGTGGGACCTAAAAAGAATAAGGCTTCTTGCGATTTTTCGTTTTTGAGATATTTTGTTTTCACACCCACACACATATACACACCCACACACATATACACACCCACACACATATACACACCCACACAGATCATTCACTGCAAACATTTTTTCACACTCACAGGACCTCAACATATGTAATTCCAGTGAAAAACAATTTTGGAAATTTGATAAGTTCGCAATACTTTCTCTATTATAAGTTCTGCAGTAGAGAATCTGTGGATGGCCCCTAGAAATAGAGAGATCCATATTTTCTCAGACAACTAAGCCGCAATGAAGGCTATTGAGGCCCTCAGAACTACCTCTTTTCTGGTCAACGAATGTAGAGATTCCCTGTCGCTATCTCCCGGCACAATAAAGTGCGGCTGGAATGGGTGCCTGGCTGGGGATAGAAGGCAACGAAACAGCCGACCAACTGGCCAGGAATAGAGCAAATATTCCATTCTGTGGTCCGGAACCTGCTCTGGGAATGGCCAAAGGGACGGTGCGTGTGTCCTTGAGGGAGTGGATCCTGAGGTAGCATGACCGGTATTTGAAGCCAAGTCTGGAAGCAAAGCACAGCAAGGAGATGCCGAAATTTGTAGAAGTAGAAATAAAGAGATCCTACGTTTAGGCAGGAACCAGATTTGTCTTGTTTCGGGCCTACTCACTGGGCACTGTTCAAGAAACATCCTCATGAGGTGGGGTTAATCAACTCGGAATCGATGCGTAGAGTGTGTCAGGAGGGGAGGAAACGGCCTTTCACCAGTTATTCGATTGTGTCGCAATCGGTGAATTGTGCTATAAGGCTATCTTTGTCAGGCTGAGACTAGAAGAGATCAGTACGCAAAAAGAACTGGTTGGGAAAGCCCTCGAAGAGGGGAGGTTTCTAATATCAGACCCGTATGGTTAGGCACAATAAGCCTCGATATGTCTGCTGTGTCTGGCTGGACCCCCCCCCCAAGTTCAATCTAATATAATCTATTAAGAGAAAGTAAAAAGTAGCGAGTATACTCCCCGTTGTCTATATTTTATATGTAATGCTAAGGCCATTTTCAGTAAAAAATTACAATTCCAGAAAAATTTGTGTTGGAATTGTGAATAGGAATGAATAATTGCGATTAGAGAAAGCCGTTGAATGTGCCACTGTAGATTGTTTGTCTGTGTGTCGGGTCAAAAAAGGCAGGACATTTTTAGGCATTCTAACAACTAAAGCGCGCTCATTACAACACAATGTCCATTACATGGCCACATTCTAATAATAATCATCAATGGACTTTTTAAAGATAACATAACTGATTATCACTTTTTCCAGCACATTATTTCCATATCTGTTATTTTTTTTAACCACCTATTTAATAATTCCGGATACAGGAGTGTATTTTTATTTGTTACTATGTGTTGTTTTGTTGTTGTTGCTGTTGTTGTTTGATATAGTGATGCAGTGGAACAATGGAACATCCTGTCTAGAATGCTGAGGGGAGTGGTTCTCTATATGTCTGTGGGTTACGTGAGTTAAATATTTCTTTGTAATACTTCCGACAATCCGACAATTTGTTGTTTTTTATTTTTCTGAGTTTTTACTTCATCTTACTTTTGTAAAAAAGAGGAAGGAAGTGTTTCGATGGTTGTTTCGAATTTTCGCCGGAAATAGATGTTTTGAGAACTGTAGAGTACGAAATATTTGTAGGGAATGGTCGTCAGTATGTATGTGTACAGAACATCGCAGAGACAATCATGAAGATTTCGAACATAATCCACCCAATGAAAGTTCCACTTTCCTATTTTGTTTGTTTGTGTTATTCGCGATTTTCTCGAAAAACGACTCCAAAGATTTTGTTTAAAATTCATACAATATGGTTCTATTGTATATAATATAAAACCATATAAGCAATGCTGGAAATTTGTAGAAAATCGGTTAACCGATAGTTCAATGAGATAGAATAAGTTTTGGATTTGTTTCTTTTTTTAATTTTCTCAGAAATGGTTCTAACAGTTTCCATTAAATTTGGAATGCTGACTGCACAGATACAAACTGTCACTTTTAAATGAAAGATTTTTCTGGGAAAAATAATTACTAATGGGGGGGGGTGTAACGGTAGAGTATGTGTTATTCCTGTTTGATTCATGAAGACGTACACACTGATATTGTATTACACCTGCCTTTGTGTATAGCACCAACTGTACCCCCCCCCCCAACGCTATACTAGGGCCACATTGTAAAAAGCTTTCAAGTTTATAGAAAATTTGTCAATTTATAATTATATATTAACTGCAGCAAGAGTCAGTCGTGCAAATATGCCAATATCAGGGGTTTTAATATAATATTTCTTCTATTATTAAGGTTTTTATTTATTTCAAATTTGAACATGTGAAATAACTTTAACAAAAGCTTATAGCTTCCAATCATTTGTAAACAAATCCTGTCGAACAATTATTATCTGCAGCTGAGATCTGAAGATATAGTCCTATATCTCTGCCCCTCCCAAACATCCACAAGTATATAAACAACTTTGAAGTATTACATACCAAAAAGAACATAATTCTCCATGTTTGTTCCTTTGTTAAAAGATAACGGTCGGTCTTTTTTCTTTCCAAAATTTATTTCTTTTTCTTTGAATAACAATTATTGGGTGAACTTTTCTATTTTATTTTTATTGCATTTATTTTTTGGAGTTAAGGCATAAGCTTAGTGGTAGCGAGCTGGACTTTCACGCCAAAGTCACTGGTTCAAATGCAACACGGTCCTCAGATTTTTCTTTTCCCACGAGCCTCTACAACTCACTGTCCGGTGACGGGCAGTGTTGTCTGTATCGAGAGAACATTGCCTGGAGGATAAAAGTGTACTGGAGAAGGCTCCGGGCGCCAATGACCATAGTGTGTGTGATTGTATGTGATGGAGCTTGACTTTGTGTGGCGGGCTCTAAACGGCCATAGTTGCACTACCTCTACTAACTCAATTATATCATTAGTCAATAACATCATTCAACAGGTCCCTCATCATGACATTTTCCTCTTATATCAGTAAGTCTTTTTACCATAAAAGTTGATGTGTAAGTATACATGTATTTTTATGTTTATGTATCGATTTACTTAGATCATATTATTTTCTAACCATTTTATCTTATTATTTATATTTATCATTCGCGTTTCTAGGGTAACCACTTAAATTAGTATAATATAGAGGGCTCCCGAAAAATTGTAATTTTGTGGGGTTTAGAGTAGTAGTAATCAATAATTTTAGTAAGGGTGTGCTGGTAGGGGGGTAAAGAACGGATAGAGAAGAAAATTTTAGATTACTGGGAAAATAAACAAACAAAAGAAAACAGAACAACACAACACATCAGAAGTAGTGATGGAAGAGCACAATGGAGGCCTACCTCATGATAGAGGACCACCGGCTGACATAAAAGATAAGTATCTGGAAGATAATAATAAGGATAGTAACATTACTAATGAGGTTAATATTAATAATAATAATAATAATAATAATGATAAATCCGGGAAAGGCCACAAGCGATCGTTGACTCGTGAGAATACGGGTGTGAATATGCGCGCGGCGAAAGTGGTGAAAAGCAAGGATAGGATAGCGAATATTTAGGATACTATTAACAGTGATAATAAAATTAGCCATGAAGTATCTATGGAAACAGGTGGTGTGAACTCGACTGGTTTCTGTAAGCCTACGGACAAAGGTCCCTTTATTCTACATGTAAAAGGTCAGGACGGTAATGTGGGCAATATCCATCGGGTTACATTCGGTAAATGGATATATAAAGAGGATAACAGCTATTCAAATGATATAGTGGATATCAGAGCTGTGGGGAAAAACCGGATGAAAATTATAACAGAAACACCGGAAGCGGCTAACTATTTAATAATTAACCACACGGGTTTGGAAAAGCGAAACTTGAGGGTTTATATCCCAGAATATCGTATCTATTCGAAGGGCGTCATTAGAGGGATGGAAGTATCCTTTCCAGAGGAGGAAATTCTGCAGCACCTTCGAAGTGAAATTTCGGTGATAAAAGTAGAAAGAGTATATAAAAGAACCGAAAATAGGCCTCTTGAAACTTGTTTCCTGACTTTCGATAGTCAGAAACTTCCGAGGCATGTCACTTTGTATGGGGCGAGGTTCAGAGTAGAGCCTTATGTACCTCATAGGAGACCCATGTATGAATTGTCTCCGATATGGACATTCAAGCACCCAGTGTAGAGGGCAGACAAGGTGCAGTAAATGCACGGGGCTGCACCACGCAGATCAGTGTAATATGGAGAAAATAGAGTGCATTAACTGCCATGGGAATCCCTTGCAACGGATGCGAAATGCCCAAAATACATAGCAGAAAATAAAAAAGCTAAGGAAAAAGCAATGTATGACTCAACTTTTGTTGGAGACTCCTTTTCAGAAATCGCCAAAAGTAACAGGTTCCAGTAAACCCTACTTCCAGTAAATCTACTTTGTTACGACTTATCTCACTGAGGAAGAGATTCCTGCGTTACCAGGTCCCTCACCGGTTCAGGTCTCGAAATTTAGACGCCCAAAACGGGGGAAAAAATCATTTAATCTAAAGCCTATTCCTACGGATAAATCGGCTAGTACCAGCATAGAGGAGGAAAGAAAAGGAACTGTAATCAGTGTGAAAGAGATTCGGCAGACCCTTGGCTCCGTGAAGCATCCAGTCATGGAAGCGTTCATTGAAGTAATTGATTCAATGAGTAGAAAAGATTGGGATGGAATGACGAAATCATTGGAAGCATTAACATCTCAATTTTCGGAAGGAAAAATTTCAGCTAAGTCTAGGTCAATTGCATCAAAAGCAGAGCGAGTAATTCGGAGTGGAAAGGCCCACAAAGAGCTTACGAAGGGGGGCTGGTAGAGCCTATAAAGGAACAGACCAAAGAAGGGGTTATAAACCGATTGAAAACTGATAAGCAAAAGGATACCCTTAAGCATCTTTCAGATGCAGGAGGTTTTAGCAAGGTATCAACTCGGTCAAATTCCCGTAAATGATGAAAATTTTGCAAATAAATATAAGATCGTACATAAGTAATCGAGACAGTTTGGAAATATTGTTGCGTGAGAGAGGAATTGATGTGGTCATCGTATGTGAGACATGGTTTAAACCAGGCATTGAATGCAAACTACAAAGATATAACATGGTGAGAGCAGATCGGGATGACAGGTATGGAGGATGCGCCATACTCGTACACAAGAGATTGCCTTTCGACCCGATAAGACTTTCCAATCCAAGCAGGGATCGTATACAGATATGTGGAGTAAAAATATTGATCAATTCAGTCATGACTACTCTTCTCGGAGTATATTGTAGACCAGGACATGGAACCACAGTGCAGGAATGGATACATCTTTTAGATCAGGTTTCGGGGCCCATTCTGTTTGCGGGTGACTTCAATGCACATCATGCTGTGCATGGGGTTGCAGAAGGGAAAACGCAGATGGGTGGACCTTGCTGGAGATCTTGGATGTGGCCAATCTTTGTGTGCGCAATGATGGATCCCCGACCATGATTCCCAGACCGGGTTCTCAGGCACAAGCAGTGGATTTAACGTTATGCTCACCACGCTTGATATTGGAACTAAGTTGGGCGATAATAGATGAACATCTGGGTTCCGATCATTTGGGAATCATAATGGAGACGAGCTTCGCGTTGGGAGCAACCACAGGGAGCCGGATTAGGCATCCGAGAGCCGGTGGTTGGAATATCAAAAAGGCTAATTGGGAAGATTATAGGTCCCTGATTGAAGCAGAAATTAGAGATTCCACATCGTATTCTTATAACGAATTTATGAGAATAACAAATTATGCAGCAGAAAAGTCTATACCTAGGTATCCACAATGGCTTTTTATAAAGCCTAATCGTAGTGCAAAACCTTGGTGGGATGAAGAATGTAATCGAGTGAAACAGAATTAGCAAATGGCCTGGCAAAATTATAAAAACTCTCCAACTTTGGACAAGTTTGTCGACCTGAAGCGGAAATTAGCCGAAAGCCGCCGTACTTATAGGCTAAACAAAAGGAATAAGTGGTACGAAATGTGTAACAGTCTGGATCGGAACTCGCCCTTAAACACAATTTGGAGTCAAATACGAACTCTGAATAAAAGTTACACACCACAGGTTAGGTCTAGCACTGCGGTCTGGGTAGAGGACTTTCGTAAAGCATTAACTCCAGACTATGCGAGTGAATTTATTGATTTCTCGGATATTCGCATTAAGGACGATTTGGTAAATCGACCATTTCAGTTATGGGAAGTAACGAATGCGATAAAGAAGGGAACGAATACATCACCTGGGTAGGATAAGATTCATTATCCAATGCTACGAAATCTGCCGCACTCAGCTCTAAAAGTTTTTATTAAAAATCTTTAATGAAATATGGGACAGTGGTTCAATAATGGAGGGTTGGAGAACGTTCGTAATAATCCCGATCCTTAAATCGGGAAAAGATCCCAACTCATTCTTATCGTACCGGCCAATTGCTCTATCTTCATGTGGGTGCAAAACATATGAAAGAATGATAAAGCTAAGGTTAAATTGGTGGCTGGAAGAATACCAAAAACTTTCCCCACATCAGCTGGGTTTTAGGAAACAGCGCAGCACGCTGGATTATCTGCCAGCATTTGTCAATGAAGTGTATACAAACTTGACGGAAAACAAACATACAATGGCTGTCTATGTGGATATACATAAAGCTTATGATAACGTAAATATCGCTATATTGAAAAATAAAATGGTGCAAATTGGAGTTCCGGGCAGGGTTATTATAAATGTAATTGGAATGTTGCAAAGGAGGTTTTTAGTGATTAGCTACGGTGATAAGGTTACGGGGCCTAGAACCACCGGACTTGGCATGCCTCAAGGAGCTGTGCTAAGTCCTATCCTGTTTAACATATATACATCAGACTTAGGAGATAAACTTGGATCGGAAATTAGAACTCTCCAGTTTGCAGATGATATTACGATCTACACGGGAGTGCGGTCTGAAGACAAAGCTGTGATAAAAATGAAACGGGCAATGCGGAGACTCGATGAATGGTGTGGAGAGCTGGGGTTTCGAGTGTCTGCAAATAAAAGTGCTGCTACAATGTTCAGTAGGAAACGTCGTAGTAGCATCCCGGAAATTATTCAGTTTGGCCCTTTTGAAATCTCTCATTTAAAGGTCTGTAAAGTGTTAGGACTTTATATCGACTATAAATTGAAATGGAAGCGCCACATTGAGGAACTCGCAAAAAGCTGTGAGAAAAGTTTAAATATTTTACGATTTATAGCGCATGTAACTTATGGGGCGGATCCGAAAATCACACTCCTCCTTTACCGGAACTTAATTTTGTCCAAGTTAGATTATGCGTGCGGTATTTACGGAGATGCTTGTCAATCAGCTTTGGCCAAGAGATAAAATTCAGTATAAAGGTACGTATGTGCTTGGGCGCCATGAGATCCACACCCACTAGTATTCTATTGGTGGAGGCTAAAGAGATGCCACTACCACTAAGAAGAGATTTACTAATGGGTAGATTCTGGTGTAGAAGGCTGATATCATGCAATCAGCTGCCTCAAACGGGAGTTTCTAGGCTGGCAGACTTGGTCTCCTCACACAGGTTGTTACACCTCAAATCCAGGGAGGTGGTAGGTGTACATTAAAAGGCCCGACAAGCAGCAGTGGAGAAGGGTAGGGTCCAAAAACTAAAATAAAATTAGGGGATTAATCAGGAAACTAACGGAAAAGATATAAATGAGTATGGGGAAGGAGTAAACTAAGTAAAATAAAATGTGAAAAAAAGCAAAAGATTTCCAGAGAAGTAATAATTATTTCTTGGTTTTGTGAAAGTAGTTCCCTGAAAAAAGAATTAAAACAAACAAGTACCAACAATAAAACTGAAGAAAAGAAAAAAGGAAAAAAAAACAGACGTGAATACGTAGAGACAATTACAATTTATTATGATATGCCACTAGAAACAAAACCATTCTTAGAAAATTAAAAAAAAAAATACACAACCAGAAAGAAATATCACAGAATTCTCTTGTGTAAAGATTAAAAAAAAAATTATACTTTAAAGAAAAAAAAATATACTCGAAACAAAAATATTATACTAATTAAAGAAAATTACTGTACCTTTCAAATACGATTACTACAAAATCTGGTGGCGGATGAATAGATATACAAAAGAAACTCCTTTTGTCTGTACTAAATTACTTCTCTCTTTAATTTTTCCTTCAGTTTTGATTGCCCTGAACTAGGGATTTCATCACAAATATTCTAATCTATTTTGTTTTAAATTCGACATCAGAACTTGAAATTTATATCTCCGATAACTAGATTAATTACGATTTAATTTTAAAATACATGTCTTAAAACAACCCAAATTGCCTTAGGTCTATTATTTACTGAATTTTGGTTTTAAGAAAATATGAAAATTAAATGATACGAATTTTTATATCTATATGGTTGTTATATATCTATTCGTTACTAAAATCTATACATACTTTGTTTATTTTTAAATAATAAAAATGTATATGAAAGTTCAAATTATACTCGCTGCGAGAGTCGACTGAATTTTCCACCTTGTGGTCGAGCTTCCTCCTGTTGGACGACGGGAAAAATCCCTTCTCTTAGGTGTTTCGTCAGGCGCCTTAGCAAATTTCCAACACCTTTTGATGACGACACAATCACCAACACTGCTTTTCATTAATTTAAAATGAAAAGTAAAATAAATATCCGCCTAGGCCTAATGAGAAATCCTCAAACTTAGTGGAAAAAAATACGCAAAGCAACAACTGCTCTGCAGTAAGCCTCACAGCGTACTACTGTCTTATCACTGTAATACACACGTGTGCGCACCTGTTTATTTGTAACTATTGTTCCTATTATTAGTTTTTATAGTTTGTTACAATAAATGTATACAAGTATTGGCTACATTTTGTTTTTATTTTATTTTTTTCCCTTTCTCTTTTCACTAAATTTTATTTAAAAATTATATTATAACTTTATTCATAACTTTATTTCATGACATCTCATAACAAGGTTTTGGTATAAAAGGAAACAGCCGATAAGTGTCAGGATGGTTGGAGTTGTTACTGACATGTATTCCAGATTCACGGCTTTGCATAGGATCCCGAGGCGACGGTTAACCTACAGTGTGGTCTGTTCAGAATCATATTATGTTCATTTGAACATATATGACAAACTTAAAAACGAAGGGGGTGAGTGCATGATTTGGGGGATCACCGCGATGTTTAAGGAGAGCCTAGCCAATCCTTATTTCCTGTTTACGGATGGATCTAGGTCGATCCATGGAGTGGGTTGTGCCATATGGGACCCCCAGACTGGCAGCTCCAAGAAGTACAGGCTTCCAAATATCGCCTCGGCATATACTGCGGAATTGATAGCAATTTGGAAAGCAATAGGTCTGGCAGATAAGATAAGCCAGAAGAGGGACAACACTGTGGTAGTTTTCAGTGACCAAGAAGTACACTTCAGAAGATAAAATGTCCAGGTGATGTAATAGACCCGATACTCGTAGAAGTAGCGAATAGGTTGGAGAATGCTGCAGGAAGGATACATATAGTGTGGATCAAAGGGCATGCCGGGATCCAAGGTAATGAATATGTCGATATCCTGGCAAAAGATGCTATTAAGTCGGGTGAAGACATTCCGATAGCTAGTCTGAGAGATATTAACAATGCGCTGAAAAGTAAGTATTTAGAAGTATGGCAGGATCAATATGGAAAAGAATATAGAGGCAAATATTATTCAGACATGCAGCCTCGAATCCCTTGTAGACCTTGGTTTGAGGAGTTGGAGGGGGAAAGGCAATTCTATACCACGATAATGCGATTGAGGTTTAACCATAATCTCACCAAGCCGCACCTTTATAAAATACGCATCGTAAATAGTCCCAAATGCGATTGCGGTACCGGAGAGGATGGCGACATCAATCATTTACTCTTTAGTTGTAAAATGTATAGTAAAAAAAGAGAAACGTTTGTAACCGAACTGTCCAAGTATGTACGATTTCCTTGTAGCGCCAAAAGCATATTGGCACTAATGGAAAAGGAAGCGCTTGTTTGCATATACAAGTTCATCAAAGGGAATAAAATGAAAATATAAGTCGGATTAGGAATTATCTTTCAGTACATTGTAGTTCTGGGCTCATATCACTTATACTAGACACCACAACAACATAATATTGAAAGGCATTGACCATAAAATTGTTTCAGAGAAGACATGTCTAAAGATCAAGGATAACAGCCGCATCGCTCAAAATACCCTTATCTGTGCAAGGACTGAGAATGAAGAAGGGGAAGAGGGTGCAGAAGACTAGTGGAGGACGACAAGAGACATGTCAATTTGAAAAGATAGGGCTGGTTTTTTTCCACCAACATATTGGCAGTTGCAGGCAATTAGAAGCCAAGGGTAGATAAAAATGTCAATATGTTGGTTTTCCAGCCCTCAAAATCAAAATAACTGGTTAATGTCAACAGACAAAACCAAAAATAAATAAATAAATAAATAAATAAATTTATATTTATCTTATACAGATTTTTTATATAAGGTATAGTTTCGAATTTAAAAAATAAATGAATAAAATATAATAAACTATTACTAATTTTAACATCATTAAAATTAATAATTATCTTCATCTATTTATTGGAAATAAATATTTTAGCCAGTTTTGTATATTATAGTATATTCTACTTATATAGTTTAATTAACTTTGTATTTTTTATATAGCATTTTTAATATTTTGTGAATATATTTTATTATTATTTACTTATTACTGTAGTCATTAATTAGTTGGACAATTGCCAAATTGAAATTTCTATAGTATAAACAGCTCTGCATCTCTGTGTGAATTGTTGGATGTGGTCAGTATGTGTTGTTCGTGTAGTTAGGCTGGGATATACCCGCACGGTTGTCAAGATCTCTGAAGAAGTGACTAGTCCATTCTTCCCCACCGCCACTACCACCACAAAGAATGTATTTCATGTAAAAATGCGATTTTGAAAACCTGGAATGGAATACACCTTATTATGGTAGCAAGAACAAATAAAAAGCATGCTTCATATATACACATATGAAATATATTACATATATGTGTATATTTATGTTTCAATTTTACTTGGCTACAAAATAAATCATGAATTTAAAGAAAAAGTTTAACATGGTATTTTATTAGAAATAATGTAGATAAAAATTATATATATATATTTTTTTAATTTAAGGCGCGTCAACATTTAAGATCATTGGCTCCCGGAGCCTTCTCAGTGCACTGCCGGCCTCCAGACAGTGTTCTCTCGTTACAGACAACACTGTCCATCACCGGAGGCTCCTAGGAAGAAAAAATCTAAGGGTAGCACAGCTGAACTCGAACCCGGGTCCTCCGCGTGGGAGTCCAGTGTGCTAACCACTTACCTATTCCCTTCCCTAAAAATTATAAATGAAGAGCCATTTGTTGATGTCATTAATATATATGGTATATTCTGCCTAATATTTTATTCAGCGTCAAAATATAAAATTTTAAAACTCCTCAGCACTTATTACATTTATACCAATTACAATGAATTTATTATATTTAAACGCTCTATAAATTTAATTTTCCATTTTATTTATATTTAAAAAAAAAATAGTATGAATGTTTTCATTCATACAAGTTTGTAATTCATATTTGTATATAATTGGCACGGCCTTTAAATGATGCATGATGTAGACCTAGTTTTTTTTGTTTTTAACTTCCTGTTTTAACTGTTTGAATTTAAATTACGTCAATTTTTGTAATGTATGCATTTCGTTAAATAGGTTGCATGTTTTTATTTATTTATTTTACATTTATTTGCAATAGCTGCATGTTTTATTTTACATTTATGCTTTTTACATAAACGCTGTCAGAAAAGTATTGCAATCGTTTTAAATTTTTGAAATTCGCGAAAACCGGAAATGTTTCTGGGGCCCCCAGAATCCGAAAAATTGGTTTTTAGAAATTGATCTTTTCTCTGCCTTTCTATATACATATGTGGCATGATAGTAGCATAACTCAATAAACGGACAATCGCAACAAATTGAAACTTGATATTCCATTTGTGTAGGTGCCATCGGGGATGATTTATAAGCGCATTTGGGCAACCGGAAGTACTATTTAAATGTTACTGAAAGGATTTTTGTTGTTGTTTTGGTTTTCCCAATTTCCTCGAAAATGGATCCAATGATTTATGTTTTTGCTACAACTTTCTTCAAACACTTAAAATCAATTTTCCCTGAAAAAAAAAAAAATCTAGATAAACTGACCAGGCCTACTTATATGCAGATAGTATGCGAAATTAATAAAAATATTGTTGAATCTGTTTTCGAGAATATTTTCAAAACAAAAAAAAATTAAGTTTTATACTTTCGGGGATCTCAAAACACATATTTCTTGGTGAAAAATCAAATTCAAAAATGAAGAGAAACCTGAATTCTTAAAATGATAATTTCTCGAGAATAAACATAAGTTCTATCCGTTGAATTTTAAAATATTTAAAAATCAATTAATTTTCATAATCTCGCTGATTCTCGTTTCTTGTTAAACTTTCAAATATTTGTAACTTTTTTTTCTTTACTGTCGCATTGTTGTTTGTAATATTGAAGTTTGTTGACCTTATATATATATATATATCAACAAAAATCTGCCGTAGTTAACAGTAGAGCTTGTTCAAATGAAGGCGAGGCCCTCTCCTATGTTCACACTCAACAACTATCTTACATATATCTCTCTCTAGTTAGCTGGCCAAGTCGTGCGTTAAATTGTTTACAGTCTTAGTTTGTTTCTCTAAACTTATACTTTTCTTTTTTTTATTAATTATTATTAAATTAATTAATTCATAAAGATCGCAGTTATTATAGAGTTTACTGTAAGGTGATCTGTTTAGTCATATTATATGTTATGTTTTTGGTGTTCGTTACAACCGCTGTGTTCAATGTTGTAAATTGGATGTTGAGGTTCGGTCATACAAAAGAACTCTTTTTAAATTTTCGGCAGATTTATTGCTATCTTCAAGGTCTGTACGAAGCTTTTAATACAAATCAATAAAAAATAGAAACAACATAAAATATGAACTTAAAATAAATATT
This sequence comes from Triatoma infestans, assembly GCA_011037195.1. NCBI lineage: Eukaryota > Metazoa > Arthropoda > Insecta > Hemiptera > Reduviidae > Triatoma > Triatoma infestans. Next base: position 72,818 of record JAAEAF010013429.1, on the reverse strand, counting down.
TTCAAAATAATTTTTTTTCTAAATAAACTATATAAATAAACTAAATAACAAGTATGATATATATATATATATATATATAGCACATTTAAATTTATTTTAAACTATTTAGAACAGACCAATATTAACCTAAATCACAACTATTAAAACTTTGACAATATGTGGCATATATAGGAGTAAAGTATGGAAATAACTTAGGAAATGTACTTAAAAAAAATTTCAATTAGAATTCCAGTAGTAATTAATTTAGTTTAACCTGTGATATACCATCACCAGGTGTTACGGACGTTGGATGGGTCAAGGTTTATAAAGGGCTAGGAGAGCGGATAGGAAAACCGTGTCTTAGTCTGTATGTTGTTTTGGAAATTCCAGGAGATTGTTATAACTGAGGGATAGGTTTTTGGTGTCTGTTCTAAAATTGATAGATAATTTATCTTTTTCAATATGAATCATTTCCAATGTATTTCTTTTTTATTATTATTGTTAATGGAGAGAATTTTAGTGTTTTCTATGTCAAATTCATGTTTTGTATTGTATGCACTGTTTCGTTAGTGCTGTAGTCATGTCAGTCGGTTTTTTAGTTTTACAGTCGTATTTATGTTGGTACAGTCTATTTTTTAAATATTGAGATGTTTGTCCTATGTATGTAGCTGGACATTGTAAACAATTTATTTTATAAATTATATCTGATAATAAAGTTGTGGGTGTGGGGTCTTTTAGTATGATTCAATCTAGATAAGCAGTTGTTTTCTCTATATTAAGTTATTTAACATTCATTCGATTCAGCTGTTTGATATTTCGGAAGATCTGATCAGACGTTTGGGAAAAACTTATTTTTTTACCATGAAATTCTCAGTTATCAAGAAATAATTAATTGCTTTCCAGTTAATGTTTCGTTTTAGGGAGAAATGGACCAGCTCCTTCGTAAGGAATCTTGATGGCCCTGTGGGTATTTTAGCTTTTAACAACACTTCAATGCCATTTTTTCAAATTTCACAGTATGTATAAAAGACTTGCTGCAGAGGTACTTATACGTCGGTACTTGTATACCTGTGCATCACTTGAGTTTAAAAGAATCCAGAAAATAATGTTTTCAGTTATGAAAAAAGAAATATGCTGAACATATACATATATTTATATCGAACTGAGATAAAATATCCCGCCCCAATATATATGTACCACTCAATCTCCACTCTCTTCTTTATGTATTATATATATATATATGCATACATGTACAGTTTCCTCATATCTCATATATAAATCCTTTTTGAATGTCTTCTGCATCCCATGCTAAACCATCTCTCAATAAGAGGATTGCCTCTCTCACTGTATCACTCTCTTTATATATTTATATACAGCTTCATCTCCAAACACTTGCATAATATTTGCATATATTTTATGTACGAGTAGCTTATAAATTTTCTATAAATCAGCTTCTATATTTGCCACTTAACTCGTATATCCTGTTTTTATGCAGGTACCATAATTCTAGTTTAATATTGATTTATTTCTTTGTTTGTGTTTATTGTGTGTGTGTGTGTGTGTGTGTGTGTGTATGTGTGTCTGTTTTTATGTGTGATACTATGAGTTTCATTTTGTTATGTGGTCTATTTGACCACATAAATAAGCAGTCAAGATATCCTTCAAATTGTTGCTTATAATGAGAAGTTTACATCTCATTGTATTCACAAAACAATTCCCGAAGATGTCACAATATAGTTGTTCTCACCCAACAACAATTTATTAAGTACCAAGTATTTTTAAAATAAATTAAACAGCAAACCATTTTAGCTTCTTTTTTAAGCGTCTCACAAGTTGACAACGTCTTGGTAGTGAATCTATGAGAAAAAATAGAAAAGCACGTATTTATATAACTAACTGGTGTGAAACACTCACCCGACTTTCTTTTACTACACTTTAACATTGACACATTTTCTTCAAATTTAGAACTGCTTCTCATTTTGTCCAAACATAAACATGGCGTTAGTAGAGAGACATGTTGGTATACATGACTTGAATGTGATTACACTGCAGCCCACAACACAGTGCCTGCTGACCAAGGTTTGATAACCCCAATAACATGTGAACTTAACGTCAATACTTCTTCTTCTTCTTCTCCCATTAGTGCTACGGTCCTGAAAAAACCTGGGTCTCTTCAACGATCCGTCGCCACTCATCCCTGTTTCTCGCACTCGTTTTCCATGTCCTCACTCCTATCCGTCTCAGATCTTCCTCCACATTGTCTACATCCACCTAAAGCGGAGTCTTTCCGGTCTTTCTAATCAGATGATATCAATCAAAAACAAAAAAACGGCTGTTTCATCTGAATCTTCTATACTTATTTTTTCCCAGTAAACCAGGCAAGTAGTGCCCAAACTGTTGGAAGTAAGACATATTCCTATGAAAACTAGTTTAAACAAAAAAATAAAAGCTTATGGCCGAATAAAGCAAACAAATTAAAACAATAAATCTCGAATATATTGCCAATAAAGCTCATTAATAAGAAAAATACATAATTGAAAATCAATATAATATATACGAAACACTAATCTCCATAATAAACTTGTCCACCCACTACTTTCATATTTAAATCGTGAAATTTTATTAAATATAATAAATAATTTCACAATTTTTTTTTTTTTTAATAGATGAACACACAAATCAGACTGCAGGCTAGTCAATATGGGTGAGAAAAGAATTCCAAAATTGTGTTTTAATAGGTTGAAGGTTCTTGACAGCAATGTGAATAGAAATATAGAATGGAATTGGTTTTCACAGTTGCGAGTTTGGCTCAGTGTAATTGGTGAGAATGATATTGTCTATTGTAACGATGCTGGACATATTACAAAGAAATTACCAGATTTATTAGAGAAATGGAGAAATCATTTGATATCTCTCGATGTACAAAGAGCTATTAATTCAAGTTACTCCATTGTTTATAGAAATATTAGTCAGTTATTATTATTATTATTATTACATTTATAAAATCAGACGGCTAAAGCGGGTTAATGCTCATAAAATTAATGTCAGTTATAGTGACAATTCGAATAGTAAATAATATATATACAAAAATAAAATAATAATAAGGCAATTACTTCTACAACAACAAAATAAATACTTCTGTAATAAGTAAATAAAATACTCCAATAAAAATAATAAGATAAGTCTTTAACAATAAATAAAATATATACATTTTTTATAATAATTTGATTTTTAGATTTTTATAATAATCAATAATTCTGTAAAAGTGCGAAAGGAACTATGAAAATAAGATATCACATAATGAACAAGTATTATAAATTAATATGACAGGAAAACAATGAAAATTAAAAGAAATGAGTAGGATTGCAATGGCATGCTGAGGCTTAGTGGGATGATGCAAAACTATGTTCCTGGTATACAGAATCGTACCTAGCTTTAAATGAATTTCTACTTGGAGCTTTTGCAATATCTGAGGGCAAGGAGTTCCAAAAAGGTATAACTCTAAATGAAAAAAATTGTTGGCGTAAAATGGAATTCGAATGCGGAGTGAATAGTTTGAAATCATGACCTCGAAGATGTGTGTTGTCGCTGGTCGAAAGAGATGGTCCAGGAGTCCTTTGTAGTGCCCATTCAGTATTTTGTATACTTCAATCAGGTCACATCTAACACGTCTATCAGATAGGGAAGGTAAATTCAGTTGGAGAAGTCGCTTAGTATATGGAAGGTTGTTGAGTGAAGGGGGGAGTTTTGAAAACTTCCTTTGAATACTCTCCAATGCATCTATATCTTTCTTGCAGTATGGAGTCCAGGCACTATTCGCGAATTCTAAATGTGGTCGAATGTAGGTTGTGTAAATCTTTTTTAGATTGGCAGGAGAAATATTTGGAAAGGTTTTTTTGACGAGATATAGTAAACTATTGCATTTCTTTGTTATACAGGTAATGTGATCATCTCATTTCAAATTTTTTGTAAGTTTTATTCCCAAGTCAGATATAGAGTCCACTGCTGAAATGTCTTGGTTCTTGTAATGGTATGAAAAGTTGGGGGTTGATGAAAAGTTAGGTGTCATGGAGCAATATTTATGTTATAATAGTTACATAGATAAACTAAGGCTGGTTAGCCAATTAAGAATTTCGTCTGATAAGGTAACCAAGCTCTGGAGTAAACATTGTGGATCGCATTTAATCAATAGTAATGAACCCTGCACCGTTTGTAACTTGAATGAGCCCGAAAACTTGGAACACATTATATTCCATTGCCCAGTGTACGACGCGGTTAGAAGGTATCATTTGCAACCTTTTCTCTCACAAAGTGCTGATTTGTCAACCTTGCTAGTGATAAAGTCTAAATACCAATTGGGAAAATTGTACAGGTTTGTGGTTGAGATGTTAAAGATCAGGTCTTTTATAATCAATGAGTAAAATAGTATGCGTATATATATTTATATTGAGTGGAATGGATTGTAAGTGGGTTTTATTTACTTACGTTTTATTTATATTTTTAGTAACCTTTATACATTAAAAATAATAATAATAATATCACTTGTAATCTCACCTGTAATGTGTAATTTGGCATAAATACAGAATTTTATCTCTATCTATCTATCACAAATCAGACTGATAATAGATGAAATCAAACTGGTATTGAAAGTTAAGTCGATTGAGAGGAATCAGTAATTTTTTTTTATTAAATAAAGATTTATATAAATTAAGAAAAACTCGTTTAGAATATAAATTTAAAAAAAATCTGCTATGCACTCATTTACAAGACTTTCTCTTACTGCGATTCATATCGTTATTATTGAAAAATGTCTATCAAACTTGGAATTTTTACTAAATTTAATTAGCTTCAATATTACATGAACAGCTAGGAGAATCTAAACTAAAAATACATCACATGAGGGAAGCATTGACCTTTATAGCTCTCCCAGAACCCTCCCTAAAATCTACCGACTCAGAAAAAAGGTTTTCGAAAAAAGGATAGGGCTGGGCTATATATGGGCAGTTAGTAGGAGGTATACCAAGTTTAAAGCAACACATTTAATTTAATTTGTTCAATATTATGTAGATGATAGGATCGTATAATAAACGAAAGTAGCATTTTATTTGAATGGCTAACTTTAACCGCCCCCAAAACCCCTCAAAAAAAAAGAAGAAATTTTCCAGAAGAAAAGATTTCAAATGAAAGTTGCACCACTTTATTCATATAGTTTAATGTTCTTATCCCAGCTTAAAAAAAAAAAAAGTGGGGCCATTTCTTAGAAAATCGCAAAAAAAAAAATACATCCATTCAGTACAAATAGTACTTCCGGTTGACCGATTTTGACCGAAACTTTATTGTCAGACGCCCTAGGTTGTACTTAAACGGAATATCAAGTGTGAACTTTCTGAGACTTTCAGTTTTTGAAGTTATACTGACCACTATAATGGATATGTTAGGTGGAGAGAATTTAGGTCTGGTTGATGAAATGAGAAGACTTAGTTAAACTGGTTAACATGTACAATAATAAAGAGACACAGTCTGCCTGGACTTTACAATAGAGAATGGTTAAGGTAAAGTGGTATGAAAATAACACGAAGTGACTGGCGAGATGATGAACTGTAGTGAACTATATGGAACTGTATTCCCGTGAACTGTCCGTCGCTGTATTTATACAGTTTCTCTCACTTCACTCCACTCCAGTCCGAGAGAGTGGTTGGGTTCGTTTCTCTTCTTTTTACTCTCTTTGGTTGCTGTTACATCATAGAAATCTTTCATGTGTGAAAAATTTGAGCGTGCGGGTGAGTGTGAATGTGTGTAGCACATCTTGTTTGGCTACGAGTTACAATGAAGAAAAAGGAATATATTTTGTTTATTTAATTACTATCATATATGAATAATAAAATTTTATATAATATATCAAATGATAAATTGAATTTGTTTATTTAATTACTAACATAAAATTTAATATAATATTCAATAGTTATTTATTATTATATCTTCTGTATATCTTAGCCTATAATGAATGTTAACATATTTTTAGCATATTAATTTATTACATTGATGTATTAATGATCTTTCTTTTATACACTTTAAACTTCCTGTAAGAAGGAAACAAATCGAATCATTGCACATTGATTCACAGTAGGGAAATTTCATAATTTCAGAGTCATTTGATTAAAGCATGCAATTGACTTGAGGATCATCGTAAAATGGAAAAGTACATACTGGCACTCCTCATTAACTGGGGTGAATACATAATACATATTGACACTATTCATTAACTGGACTTACAAAAATTCGCCGATCATAGTATCACGCAACCCCGACGGTACTAAAATGCAATTGTCCGAAACTGTAACTAAGTGGCCTTGATCATTGATTTTGTAATTTTTTGAATTTCTTAATTGTTGACATACCGGATCATCAGCTTGTTGCTGAGCAATCTTAAATAAATCTATGGTCGGATAATACTCATCATCAACTGTCTGTCAGTACTGATGCGGCCTATATAACGGTTTAAAGCATCAGCATGCGCGATATTTTTTCCAGATCTGTGCTCAATGTAAAAATCATATTCGCTTAATTTAAGCGACCATCTATATAATTTGGAATGAGGGTCTTTTAGATTCTTGAGCCACTGTAGAGATGAGTGGTCCGTAATTATTTTAAACCTGTACCCACAAATTATCTAACGATACTGTTTGCAGCCAAAGAGGGCTAACAATTCTCTTTCTGTGGTACAAAGTTTGGACTCAGTATCTGAGAGTACTCGCGAAGAAAACGCTATGGGACGCTCCTCACCATTTATCTGTTGGATTATAATTGCTGAGATGCCAACGTTGCTTGCACCGGTTTTAAAATAAATTCATATTGATAATTGGGGTATGCCAGAATGGGTGGAGAAATCAATTTTTGTTTCAGAATTTGAAATGCCGATGTACATTGAGGAGACCAACAAACTTAATATTTTTCTTTGTTAAATCCGTTAAGGGCTTGGCTATTTCTGCAAAATTATATATACATTTGCGGTAAAAACCTATAAATCCTAAGAATGCCCTAACATCTTTTAATTTTTTTGGAATTGGATAGTTTGTTACTGTATTTTAATTTGTCATGATCTGGAGAAATGCTTTTTTTGCTCAATGTTTAGCCCAAATACTTGCATTTCACTTTGAAGAAGGAGCATTTATTTAGGTCTATACAAAGATTGCCCTGCTATAATTTTGTGAGAATTTTTAATGTGGATGTTAAGTGTTAATGAAATGTTTTGCCGTGAAAAATTAATATGTCATCTATGAATGTATGGCATATGTTACCCGTGTACCCTATTAAAAGTTTATCCATTTGTCTTTGATAACGAGAACTAGCGTTCTTTAATCCGAATGGAAGGGTAAGGAATTTATATGTACCGAATTGTGTGATGAATGTAGTTTTGTCTTGTGATGATTCGTCAAGTCTAATGGAATGAAATGCGTTTGATATGTCGAGTGTTGTGAAGTATGTTGTGTCGTTTAATGTGGATAAAATGTATTGGCTGTCTGGAAGAGGATAAATTGTGGTGATTGCATTTAATTTACACTGATCAACCACGTACCTATACTGTTTGCCTAACTGGGTTATATAGTTTGGATCGACTTTTGTCTGATCCGCAGACTTCTTCTTTACCAGAATTACCGGATGAGCCCAGTTACTAGTACTCGGTTCAATTATTCCTCTATCCAGATTATCCTGTATGAGAGCTTTTAGTATTGCGGCTTCTGAATGTGATAGCTTGTAAGGTCTACTGTGTTTAGGCGGATGATTTTGTTGTCTATGTGGTGTATTATATATTAAATTTTGTTTTGTAGTCTTTGCCATGGTGTATGTGTCTCAAAATGGAGAGAATGTTTCAACAATTTTGTCTGCTTGTTGTGGAGAGAGATGAGTAAGTTTCTGGCGTAATTGTGCGTGTAATTGTGTTTTTCTATGTGCGAAAGTTGTTGAATTGAATTTGTGGTGTGTTTGTGTGATTAATTTAGTAAATATCTCCGGGTTGTAATGAATGTGGGCGATTGGAAAATATTTGGTGATGGAGATCTTATGATGTGTGGTGTTTATTAGTGTAATTGCACAAGCATTATTATGTACGTTTGTCAGTGTGTGTGGCAAATAAAGTCCTGTGGGAAGACTCTCATGTTGTGTCAACATTATGGAACCGTCTGGAATTTTTGTATGTATTGACTATGTGTGTGCTTGTCTGAATTATGATTTTATGTCGTGTTGACAATGTTTCGGGCAGTGTTGTGTTTTGAATGTTATTAATCTGTGATGATGTGGTGTGTGTTAAGAATGGAATTGTTGTTTTGTTGATGATAATGTACTGATTTTTAAAGTTGATGATTACACGATATTTAAGTAAGTAGGTCTCTCCCAATGATTATTTCAAATTCATTTTTTAATTGTGAAACTATAAATTTCCCCTGAATTTCCGTGTTTTCGTCTAGCGAGAAATAAACGTTTGGCAGACCATAGTTGGGGGATAATCTGATTCGGAATTGATTTTAGGATTATATCAGATTTTTCGGGCCTCGATTTGACATGACTGGCATCTGTGAGGGAATGCGAAGCGCCTGTGTCGATTAACGCTTTAACTTTTTTGTTGTTAGTTTGAAGCATAATTAAAAAATTATTTGTATCGTGGAGTGCCGGGATCAGTACAGTGGTAGCCGTTTGAGAAAACAGCTGAGCGCCTAATCGTTTTTTGAATTAAACCAGCATGCCTTTGCTGTGTGCCCACGCTTTTGGCATATCTGGCATGTTGGCGGAATCCAATGGTTTGAATTATTGCCACTATTAAATTTATTACTGTTAGTATAATTATTATTATTATTAAATTCATTATTTTTACTGTTAGTATTATTATTGCGACTTTGTTTTTTGTATATAAGGCCTATTTTGCCTGAAGGGACGATAGTTTGGCTGATATTGAGGCTTTTTGTCAAAACTAGTGCGTTTTATTACTACATTCGCGAATCCAGTGGTCACCTTCACAGAATTTGCACGGTGGTTTTGAAACTACGTTTCGTTTTCGTCGCGATATTACAATTTGGAATTTTTCTTTGCACTCATTGTGCCAGTGCATACCAGCACAATGTTTACAAGGCGATGGCGGTTTTTCCGTGGATTCTTTGGGAGTATCAATCTTTTTCATCGCAAATATAGAACCTTGCGATGGTTCTGAATCGTGTATGTCCCTAAGGGCTGTTGCATAGGCTTGCGCCTCATCGAGCGTTTTAGGGAGTTTAATTTGGACCTGAGCCTTGATTGAATCCGGTAAGGATTTTATAAAGGCGTCAGTTGCTAATTTGTCTACTAAATGTTGCAGGGTTAGCAATGGGTTTTCCTGCGCTTTTAACAGCAATGACGTGGAAATATGCTTGATGCGGTCAGAGAAAGCCTCGAGCATTTCGTTTGGATTTTGATGCAGGCTAGTTATCTGCTGTAATACGACTATTAGTGTTTTTTCTTTCTTAAATCTGTTTATGAGATTTTCTATCGCCGTCTGATAGGTTAAAGGGACATTATTATTTGCACACTGATTTTTAAACGTAATACAAAATACACATCGAAATAAATCTTTGCGGGACCAGTTAATTTGGGTATTAAAATTTCCAATTTGTTCGCGTCAGACCAACCAGAGAGGACACCATAATTATTAAGTTGATCTTTGAAGCTCGAAATATCACTGTTGTGCGATCCATCGAATATAGGTAAATTATTTATCATTTGTAGATTTCTAATATTCACGGGATTTTGAGTATTGCACTTATTCAAAAGAGACGCTATTGCCTCATCGGCAGTTTTTTGCTGACCATCAATTGTATAAGTTGCCATTTTATTGGTTTTTGAAATAGCGGTAAATTACCGCCTATTGGGAGATTATGTTGTTTTGGTATGTTGATGATATCGGCTCTTTTCATTAACGAAAAAAGTCGATAAAGTACAAAAGAATGAAATAAATATTGAAATAAATGTTGGATTAAATCCTAAAAAATAAAATGCAAAATTGTAAATATGTAAAATTGAAAAAAATGACACCTTTTTTCCTTCGGAAGCTGGAGCGAGATTCGAAAAGCGCTGCCACCAATATAATAGATGTGTTAGGTGGAGGGAATTTAGGTCTGGTTGATGAAATGAGAAGACTTGGTTAGACTGGTTAACTATGTATAATAATAATAGAGTGTCATGTAAATGACACGAAGTGACTGGCGAGATGATGAACTATAGTGAACTGTATCGAACTGTATTCCCGTGGACTGTCCGTCGCTGTATTTATACAGTTTCTCCCACTCCGTTCCGAGAGAGTGGTTGGGTTCGTTTCTCTTCTTATTACTCTCTTTGGTTCCTGAGCTTCTCTTTGGTTGCTGTTACAACCTCATACACATAGCCACACAGAACACTTTTTAAAAACCACTTTTTTGGTTTTGGTTTTCCGGTGAAAATACTCTAAAGCTTTGTATTCCTGCTAAAAATCTGTTGTGAAATACTCACATAAATTTTTCTTACTGACTTTCTCAAAATTTACTTGTTTTTTTTTTAAATATCCTATAACCATTTAGGGAATGGAACTGTTATTACATTGAAATGAAATGGTATTTAGAGGGAAGACTACTTCCAGCATCCTGAAAATCCCTTAAAAATCACATTGCCTGGAAAATTTGATGGGAAAAAGTGGCAGTCCTGTATTAATATACCAAGTTTAAACAATTCATCAAAACGCTTCTCATTTTTATAAGACTTCCGTGATTTATCATTCTTGAGTTAGGTAAAAACAAAAATTCGTTAGAAATATTTTTTTTTTTTTTAATTATGGGATATCGAATTTTTTATTTCTGCGGAAAATTCAATTCCGAAAATCTGACCCTACAAAAATATTCTCAATGAATATTATTAAAGGCTAAGCGAAAAAGAAGAGATTCTGTCTTCTTTAGGGGTCATTTATTTTGAAATCGAATTTATTTGAAATAGAATAATAGAATGAAAATTCACCTTGTAAAAAAGAACACGAAAAACAATTACTTTACCCCAAAAATAAATTCGTAGGAAAAAAAAAACATGATAATAAAGAAGAACTTCTTTCTGAAGTAAATGTTCAGTGGAGTCAGCTGAAGTGATCTTCATATCAAAAGGTATTAGATAAGCCTAAAACATGAAAGAACTTTGGCAGCGTATCTCTTTTTGATGAAATCTTTTTGAGCGTATGGATTCAACAAAGAAGCTAAGTACAAAGTTTTAAACTTTGCTGACATAAGAAGGTATACTTTGAGCACTGCCAAATACTTTAAGTATTTAAAGGTACTTAATTATACGAGGGCAAAAATACCTATACTTTTTCATTGCTAATTTCCTAGAGATAAATTCAAAAAGAATGTAAAAACAAATTTATAACACCGTACTTAATGTTAAAAGTTAATTAAACAGATAATTAAGAAAAAAAATAAGGTGACAAAGTATATTTGAAAAAATATACTAATTATTTAAAATGAAATTCAGAAAAAAAAGCGATCTGAGCAAGGCGCCGCGTTATCAATAATCTTTTATTGGGCAAGAATCAAGTCCCTTCCAAAAAAAAAGAAGAAGTATTATACTAATTGGTTCACTTTAAAAAAGGCCCATAAATCTTAGGAGAACACTTAAAAAAAACCGGTTATTGCAGTTTATTATTTATTTTCTCTTTTTAATACGATATATCTATATATATAAACAGAAATAAGATTGATATCATGTTATAAACTTTGGCAATTCTGGTATTTTAAATGAGTCATTCATTTAACACACTCTATTTAATATATTTTGATGCATAGGTATCTGATTGTCAACTTTGTTACTTGAGAGAGTGTGATGCCCTGAACTTTGTTTGCATTGATCGCACATGGTTTTATAAAACATCCTGATCAAACTCCCGAATTGGATCAATTAGTGGCTAAAAATTAAGTACAAGCGTATTATGATCAAAAGGAGCCCTTATGCTTTATTAATTATGCGAGGAATGCTGCTTTCATGAGGTGAATAACTAATCAAGGAAAATTATCTGGATATATTTCGAAAATAGACATTAATAATAATAATAATAATCAATCTGGAAGAGATTAAGCTAGGTGTTAGCGCATTGGATTACCACGCAGAGCTCCTGGAGCTTCCTGTCCAATGATGGACAGTGTTGTCTGTAACTAGAGATCCTGTCCTGAGACCAGCAGTGAATAGAGAAGGCTCCGGGCACCAATAACCATAGATGTTGAAAAAATAAATAAATAAATAATAATAATAAAATATATCGAATGAGAATTTAAAGAACAAATGCTACAAAGATGGCGTACATTTCCTATGCCAATGGGAATATGATCTCTTCTATCATTGATCCCAAAAGCAAGGGTTATTACCAGCATCTTTCTTTTAAGTATATATATAATTCTTTCTCTACAAATTCAGCCACTTAAATTTTTATCACACATAATCAACATTTAAGGAATAAAAATATGTTTGAAGCACACCCCTACACTATCTAATAAGAAAAATGAATTGAGGCATAGCCACATTCCGATTCCAGATTTTTAGTAATTCAGTTTAAATTTTGCCACCTTATTTTCATTAAGTTCGGACTGGTACAAATGAACAGACAGGAAGATGGACCAAATAGAAATTACGTATAATTAAAACGACTAAACTATGTTAAAATGACTAATTTTATCTCTTTCATGACTAGCGGCAAGAAAAAGTATTGCGAAGTTGCAAAAAATTTCCGAAAATTCATATCAGAAATATATTTTTTGAGATTCCATGAAATGCTTTTAGCGAATGATCTGTAATATGTGTGAACACAATATAAGTGTATTAAAAACGAGAAGTCGCAGGAAGCTGAAAGTTGATATTGCGTTTACATATCATCACATCTAACAAGAAGGTTTAGGTCAAAATCCATAAAAAAAAAAAAAAAAAAAAATAGCTGTAAGGAATTCCTTCAAACTTGGCCTACTGTCCTCACATCTCAATGTCTATCACTTTTTTTGGGAAATATTTCTTCAGATAAATTGATTTTTTTTTTTGAGTTCCTGTTGGATCCACAATGTTATTAAGCTTTCCTCTAGAGTGCCACTTCAGGTTGATTTTCTGTCTGAATTTTCTAATGTAATGGTGAATTTATGACTTAATTTTATCACTTGAAGTTATCTATTTTCTTGGTTGACTAGTTTGTAAGTCAGCAAATAATGCTCCCTGCCTACTTATTCTTACACCAATACAAGGAGACCGGCCTGCATCACCATTGTTCAGTTAATTAAATATTCTCTGGTCAATGTTAACCAAACAATTCATGTGCCTTCTTAATTTTATATAAGAGACGTTTAACAACTTTCGTTTGTTGTGGTGGTTGGTTCCGCAGAGCTGGAAAGCATCAGAGACATTTTCCGTGGTAGCCTGCTTCATTTTGTGGTCATCGACCAGTTTCGGGCGTTCGCCCATCTTCAGATGCGTTTTTTTCAGACAGTGTGACACACAGACCTTGCACAGAGCAAACTTAGTTTTCACACTCAGTTTGCTCTGTGCAAGTCTGTGGTGTCACACTGTCTGAAAAACGCATCCTGAAGATGGGCGAACGCCCGAAACCGGTCGGTGACCACAAAATGAAGCAGGCTACCACGGAAAATGTTTCTGAAACTTTAGTTTGTATAAGTATTTCCGGTATCTTCAGCGTTCTAGGGAAAAATACTTTTATTTTTATACTTGAACTATTTATAAATCTTACTGTACATCAACACATGTGATCTATGTGTTAAAAAAAAAAACGCGGAACAAATATATGATTTTCGCCAACGAAGTTTCTCTAACTTTCATTTAATTAATTTTCATCAAAGTTAAAATGAAAGATTTTATATTTCCTTAATATAGGTGATGGATTAGTATAGTAACGTGAAGTTGTGAAACTTAGATGGTTGAATCCTGGGCCTGGATTTGTATTCTAGTCCCAGGGGTTGTTATTCTTTAGGGGTAGCTATATGCCCTGGGGGGCCTTTGGATAGCGTAGGGTTTTGCCCTCCCCTTTCGCGAATAATATAATAGTAACGTGAAATCGTATATTGGAGGATAGCTTCAATAATATCACCTACCCAGAAGTACTTTGGAAATATTTTCGCTATCCCCCCCCCCCCAGAGCTCAAAAAAAATCAATTTTCTGGGGAAATTTTTTCAAATAAAAATATAGGTACCTATGTGAGTTGCATACGAGGTTTAAAGAAAATCGTCAGTTTTTGAAAAAATCGCAAAAAACTAAAAAAAAAAAAAAAGAAAACATTCAATAAAGTCGCATTTTCAGTTGAAGAATTTTGCCCGAAATTATTGTGGCAGCTGTGGTTTTAATACCAAAACAAAATATCAGGTTTTTAAGCTATCTGCAATCATTCGCTTTTAAGATATTTTGTTCAAACAATGCATGCATACAGAGATCATTCGGTAAAAACTTTTCTTTCGTACTAAAGTTTTCTCAAACCTGTATTTCTGGTGAAAACTCAATTTTTGAAAATTTAATCTGACAGAACGCAACATCTACTTTTCCTATTGAGATAAGAGAAAATAAACAGAAATTTCAAATTTTATAATTTAAAATTATTTTAGAAGAGGTTATAAAACTAAACATTTTAATTGTTATTTTATGTAATCAGTAGAGAAACAAATAACAATAACATAAATATGTGGAAATTAAACGAAGAAATAAACTTCCGGTTGTTGACCTCGCCTTGTTATTTTCTTGTTTTTTTTTTCTGGTCAGCATTTTCGTGTAATAGCCAAAACATGGGATTTTGTATATTAGTTGTCAGCAAATTTGTATTTCTACTACGTAGTACAATATACCTTTTTAAATTAAAAAGTCCGTCAGTTATTAGTCGACAGTTAGGACTGGTGTGAAAAAGTCACATGACTCCTGTTGGATAATCGTTATCATTTTATTTTATTTTTTATTTATTTATTTCTGCTTAAAATTACATTAGTCGTTGCAGTTAACCGAATGTACCATTTTTATTCATAGATTTTTCTTCTTTTTTTTTTTTGCGATTTTCTGCAAACTTTGTAACCTAAACTAAACATATAAAGAGTTACAACATTTATTTAAAACATTATTCAGGGAAAATTCATTTAAAGGGTGTTGTGTAGGATGGAAGACCCTACGCTTGTAGGGGCCATTTCAATACATTATACGATTCTATAGAACTTCATAATACGAATATTAATAGAAATTTAATGTTTGGCCGAAATTCTCTGTTTAGAGAAAATCAGTTTCCGGAAGTACAACTGTATATTTCGGATGCACATATGGACATTTTCATTATATTGAAATTTGTAACTAGTAAAGTAAGGAAAGTAATGCCTATTTTTTCAGGCAGGCTTAACGTCGAGCTACCAACTTAGGGATCTTAGAAGGGGCGGAAGCACATTTTTTAAACGAATATAAAATTTAGCAGCTACAGGCGAGAATCGAACTGGGGACCTCCCAGTTACAAGTACCTGCTCCATTAAACCTGAAATTTGTAACAAGTTAATAACCATATAAATAAAAATAAATCATAAATCAAAACCAAGTGCAGTAAGAGAAAGTCATGTGATTCGTTCTGAACCTTCTAAAGATGAATTTCTTAATAAAATGAAATGCTATTCCGTAATTCATTACTGAATGATCTGTGTCGTATCAGAATTAATTTTTCCGTCTAAAATACTGGTAACGAAATTTAGCTTTTACAGAGTAGTAAGCAATTAGCCCTGTCAATTCCATTTCATATTTCAACAAAATACGTTTTCCTATTTGTGCAATGTAATATTAAGAAGAACGAACAGAACTCGCTTGCTCGCTTATTTTGGACAAGCAACGTTGTCCTTTCGCCTGTAATTATGAAAATTGACATTCACTCGTCATTAGAAAACAATAATTATTTTTTTAGTTAGTCTAGTGTAAATTACTTCGTTTTTATCTTCATTAACAAAGTGCCAGCTTTTTGTGTTGTTATTATTATTCAATAAGTCCAATCTACTTCGTGAGATTCCTACAGGTTGCATTACAAAAAATACGACAATGCATTTTACAATATTAATGCAGTTCACATTAGTATTATTATGTATCTAGTAGTCTGTACGTGCATAGGTTCCCCCTCCCCCCCAAGTTCAATTTATTTCTTTTTGTATTGCATATTACATGAGCGAATTACAGTTGTACATCTTGCTTGTTTTGATAAAACAATCTCTGTCAACGTTACTTATACTGACTTTGTGTACAACAAAATATGTATGTTTGTGCACATTGTTTTCACACAGAAAGAAAGTAGTAAATCTTCTCAATCTGTTTGTTCACTATTTGTTTAAGTATTTTCAACTTTTTATTTAAATCTATTCATAGGATTCAAAATCTAAGTCAAATATTTAAAACATCTACATATTTTTAGTACTTTAGTTCTGATAGCATTCTGAAATGCATTATTTGAATCTTCCAAATTTCTAGCGGCTATTTTTCATACAGAGGCCTTATAAACGTATATATATATATGAAGCACTAACTGCTTAGATTAATTATTGCTCTTATTATTTTTATAACGTATTCAGTACCCTGTTGGTTGAGAGGGTGTTCGGTATTGGATTGCTACGTTTATATTCGTATATTTTAAAATGCATTTTAATTGAAAGCGTTTTTACATTGGAAAGCTCTGTTTTGTTTATTTCTGGAAAGCATGAAAATTTCTTTGGAAATGAAAACACAGACTACATAACTTCCCGTTCCTAGAGACTTATTAGCACTATCCATTATTAGGCTGTTGTACATAGAAGCATCTATGAGAAGTCGAGCGACCTAAAGTAAATAATAATTTAATCTCCTCTGGCCATTGCCAAATTATGTATCATAAACGTATGTATATAAATTTTACAAACAAATTATTTCCACCAAAAATAAAATAAGACCATTTTGCCGTATTTACTTTTAATAAATTGAAGTTTCGCTATTCAAAAATTGTGAAACAGCTCGTCTAAAATATTGTTTAACACGCACAATGTATACGCCACATAGTTTATAACTGACAAGTGATAAACATTTTGAGCGAAAAAAAAATTAACAAAAACTTAAACCTAAAAATAAGTGAAAATAAACAAAACAAACCTAAGGGATGTTTATTAGTTAATATTTTATCATGGTCATTATTTACTTATTATTGAAGTCCTGGTCAAGGATTTAACCACTCCAATCTGAAATAGGTCTACAGTCAAATATACCTCGCACACAGTAATAAGGAATTTTGGCTCCTTTCAGTAGGAAATCGGTTAGTCCCTGTAAAAGAGAAATCTTCTCTAAGAGATTTGTTCTTGCTCACAAAAGAAAATCAAAGTAAAAAAAAAATCCAAACAACTTTCTTTCGCTCCTAAATTTTGGGATTCGGTATTTTCTATTATAAAGTACCTTATTTCTTCGTATGGCTGGTCCTAAACTAAACAGTTGATGGAACTTTGTTATATTAAGACGGCACTGTTAGAGGAAAGCTTAATCATAAAGATTTATAAATAATCTTAAATCAACAACGGAAAACAAAAACAAAAATCTGGTGTAAAAAAAAAAGTTTGTTCACGAAAAAGTCAAGCATTGAAAATGTTTTAGTTTCTAATTGAATTACAATTATCATGGAGGGGATCGGACTCTACTCTAATCTCCGCGCTCTAATCTGAAAACCACCTTTTATAGATTTCAGTCAACCCCGTCCTCTCACCGCCGAACCACCTCCACAAAATTAGGGGCGCTTGCATTTTTTAAAAATTGTTTCGCATTTGTAATTTTCCCTAATTCCAATTTAGTTTAAAATGCTATATAATTTGTAAAAATGGAAATAATGTATTGAGCGAAAATTTTTCCTTTGGCGGGTAAAAAAAAAAAAATGGTAAAATTCGGCTTTACCTACCCGTAATGTGGCGCATTCTACATGTTTTATTTGTAACCAATATCTTACCAACAGTGAAATCACCTAGTGGTTATCACTACATTGTATTTTATAACCTACATCCACGTTTTAACAGTATGTTTTTGCTTAATGCGTTATTTCCGTTTTTAGATATTACTTTGCATTTCATACAGAATTTGAATAAGGGGTGCTATAATTTCAATTGTACATAAAATGCAAAATAATGACTAAAAACGGAAATACCATAAAAAGCATTTCGTTCTTTACCTGTCAATCGAGGGCATATATTTTGATGTCAGCGGCTCCACCTCCCGACCCCCGCCCAAGTGCCCTCACTGAAGCGCATTCCAAAAATAATAAAAAAATAACCCCACATTAGTCCAATTCGTATACTGTAGGGATGACTATTCTGTAGGGAATCTAGCTTTTACACAAACACTTCAAATAATAGATATTAATTAAAAATTTACCTACATTATAACGTATGTATTCCTAGTGCTTCATATGGAGAACTTGTATTTTTGAAAGTATTAAATTTACTAAGTACACCGTTACAAATGTGTATTACTAGAATTTAATTATTAAGTGAATAGTTTATTATGGCCCATTATAATTGAATTTCATCATTTTGATATGGATATATATGTAAAAGTATTATTTTGTAATTAATACTAAATTGGAATTAGTACGAGCAGGTTTGGTGTAAATTTCAATTTTTTTTCCAAACACTTTCCAACTAGAATATTGACACAGGCGGCTAAATGGAAGGCGATTAAAGCGCTAGGTGATTTCAGTGTTGGATATTGATTAGAAATAAAACATGCAGAATGCGACAAAGATCAGTTAGGTAAAGCCGATTTTAATCGAAAAAATATAGAATGTGTTGGGTTTGTTATGCGATTAATATTGCTTTCAAAAAATAGCTGTAGAATGCGTCACTCTCCGGGATAACAAACCCGATGGTTATCAGGAGAAGGGATAGATTGGTGGTGAATATTGCATCCGAAAGGAATTATGATGTGTTTAATAAAAAATATGGATAATGAAAACAGTTTTTCAGTGGTATTCTTGAAAATGTGTTTAAGAAAAATCGAATTTAAACAGAATAGCAATCCTAAGGTTTACGAATTGGGCGAATTGTATGTTTTATTCTTGAGTGAGCGCACGGAAGGATAGTGGCGGAACATTTCGGTTAAATAGGATACTGGCCGGTAAAGGAGCAACAGGGATGTGCCGAGGGGCCTAGCCCAGGATAAACAAATAATTATAAAATAAATCGCTTTGTATTTTATATACAGGACAGAATAAAGGGGCAAAATAATGTTATAAAGCGGATCTAAATTATGAAGCATAAATACAATGAAGTGGATGTGGGTGCAGATTGTGAAAATTGCTTTTAGAATGCGCTGGACAGGGGAGGGGGGTTTATACATTTGACCATATTTTGTACGATAAATATCAAGTTCGAGACAAATTTTTGAAGATTTTTTTTCAAGAAAATTGCATAAAACTCAGAAAAAACTCTTCAGTCAAGTTGCACTTTTAACAAATTGAACAGATTTAGGTAATAAAACAAAAGTGTAAATACTCACAGAAATATCACAACATCCGTTGAACATATATAAGAAAGCATACCAAAACATGCAGAAATATGCGATTGGAAAAGCAAATAGAATAAATATTATAAACCATAAAATATCATGCAAACATTGCATGCATGTACAATTGCCGCTCATTATTTTAGCAGTTTTATTATTACGTTTTCGTGTATATTTTCAACTTTATTAATTGATTATTAATTCATTAAATTACCAGGGTAATTTATCATATGAGTTAAGAAATAATTTTTTTTTTGGCTTCCTGCTTTTTTTTTAGATTCTCCCATTGATATAAAATTGAAGACAAGTAAACATTTCGTAAAAATTATAAGTTTCAAGAAAATTTTTCGTGTGTAAGATCCTGCATTAGAAGGAAGTGGTGGGAGCGTGGCACACCGGATTTTTTAAAATTAATTTAAGCGTAAAATGGTACTCTAATTAAGGGATTTTGAATTTGTAAAAGCCTCTAAACATGAAGCCTCAAGACATGTAGTTCTGGTTGTACTCATACTCGGAAATTCTAATAAAAGTTTTTGGGTAAAGAAGCAGACACTTGTTGAGTGTGAGTGAGGGTGGCAAGAGAACTAAGACTTTTGCAGCCTAGAAGATCTATTTTGTAAGATCCTTGTATTTTGAAATGGTACTTTAGAAGGGTGTCTATCAATTTTACAAAAAAAAAAAAAAAAATCTGGTGTGAAACACTCATACGACTTTCTCTTATTCTAAAAATTAAAATTGCAGCGTTACTATGTTTAGTTGGGCTGGCCATAAAAATGGTAATGGGGATTTTACTTGTATACATGAGCGGCCTTGAATGAAGCGCCTCTTTGTCAAAAAACGAGAAAGCTTGCGCAAATTTAAATTTAAACCCCAATAGACCCCAATATCCCTCTAAAATCAATTTTTTCAGAAAAATGTATCAAATAAAAGTGATTGATATTTATTTATGTATGTAGATAGTATATGAAATTTAAAGAAAGTCGTTGGAGTCATTTTCGAGAAAATCAGGAAAAATTGAAAAAACATTCAGTAATGTGGCACTTCCTAGTGAATTGTAAAGAGGCAGGAAAGTACCTGCGTGGAAAGGTGAGTTGCTTCAACTAACTATGTGGGCTATTTGTGTAGTGTATTGGTGTATGTTGGGAATGTCAGGCTAAATGTTGTTGTACTGGGAGGTTCGTAGGGACGCCAACAATCTTGAAGAAGTGGCTAGACCACTTTCGAGAAACATGGAATAAGATAAACGTGGCATGGAAAAATTGATTTAGATATTCTAATCAAAAAAAGAAAAGTATTTGGCACAATACTTACTTACAGCCCGTGAAGGGCCTGAGCCTCAGGCACTATTTCGCACAACACTGCATCAAAATTAGTATTCATATGATGATGTTTGGTCTAACTAACGCATGAAGTAGTGAATAATATAGGAGGGTGGGAGCTTTGAATAACTGATTTGGATGGGAATTTCTAAGAGAAACTGCCATCATTATCATTTGAAATATCCTCCTTGATTGGTCTTTAAATACATATTATTTCCTCTTTTTAATATATCTTTTTACTTTCCCTTAATCCTAATGAGAGGAAATGTTGCAATTTCAGAGTAATTTCGAAATTGAGTTTTCTCCGGATATACACGTTTTGAATTATTCGGTATTAGATAAAGAGGTTTTTAGTGAATGGTATATATATATATTTATACTCGGTGCCCAACTCCTCACCCCTCTTAGCATTCACATGGAAATTCTGTGTCAAATGGTGGTAACTGGTAAAAAATCCGTTCAAGTTGGAATGCTCGTTGAACAGATAAAAACGTATTACGTTTGTGTGAAATATTTTCCCAAACACAATTGATTTTAGAGGAGTGGGTCAGTGAGTTTGAGTTTGAATGCACAAGCTCTATTGATTTTGGCACCGGGTGCTCCACATTGGGCCGCTCAGACAAGCCCCTACTACCCTTTCTAATGGCCAACCCAACTATACATTGTGAATGTTACAATTTTAAAGAAAATTTTCTTTATTAAATTGTATTAACTGGAGTAAGAGAAAGTAGAGTGAGTGTGTTTCATACCAGATTATTTCTCTGGTTATCCTCATTATATAATAAAATATATGAGGAGTGAGGGGCTGGGATTGAATGGAACGAAATGTATTTCAAATTAAATTTTGATCAACAATAATGACGATGAAGCTAATAAATGGAACCAAATAACAATTCTGCAGTAATGTTGGCCAGTTTCTTTGAACTAAACTTTCTGGACAATAAGAAATCAACATCAGTTTATAATTTAATCGCTTGTATACACGATTAAAGCTAATATAAAGTGCAATAGACTGACTGACAAACATTGTTCTTAAAGTATTCTCCCACCACTTCCCAAATATAAATAAAAATCTGATGTGAAATAGTCACACAACTGTCACTTGCTGCAGTTCACAGTCACTTAGTTAATAATTGACTTATTTTCTTCGTTAAAGGAATTTTTAATAATGCGGAGCAGTTTGACGAAGTAACTTCAATGTTGTACAAGCGCCAACCTAACCTATAACAAAACAATACTTTTGGGTGAAGCGTGCCCCCCCCAACCAACTCCATCAGCCATAACCTCTCTAACTTCAATTTCTCAAAAAAAGTTTCAAATAGAAGTTGTAAGTCTATATTGCCAAACTTGCTGTGCCTGTTAGAATATTATAGTGAAAATCGCAGAAAAATGAAAAAAAAATCAGTAATGTCGCAACTTCCGGTTTAGATATTTTCTTCAAACTTGGAATTTTGGCAACATATTGTGAATCCTAATTAATATTATATGATCGAATTATATGTTGTATTACATTGAAATGACACTTTCGAACAAAGCCCCCCCCCTCGAGAACTACCCTAAAATGAATTCAAATTCAAGTTGTAGTTCCTCATTTATGTATAATTCCAACTACACTTCCGGTTGACCAGTTTACGCAAAAATCTTATTCCTGGTAAACAGCGCACCAAACGAAATCTCATTTTCTGCTGACACACACTGACACACACTCATACCACTATTTCGTATTTAGGAAACTTACGAAAAATGATGTATTTGCGGTGAAAACTCAATTTCGAGAATTGATCACGATCTCTCAATAATTTCTTCTTACCATAATAAGTGAAAGTAAAAATTATATATGAAGGAGAAGGATCGTGAGTTTCGGTCTTTTTTTAAAAAAATAAAAAAACTTAAATTCTTGCCAACGTTTCGACAAATATATTGTCTTTTTCAAGGCATAAAAAATAAAAAAATAAAAACTATTAAATAATCTTTAAAACATATCAAAACTTGAAAACTTATGTATAATTTCATAAATAAAAAGTTGAGAACACCTCAACAACACAGAGAATAGTGAACAAAAAAAAAAAAAAGATTTCAATTTCATTTTTTTTTTTCATTTTTTTTTTTTTTTTGTTCACTATTCTCTGTGTTGTTGAGGTGTTCTCAACTTTTTATTTACAAAATTATACATAAGTTTTCAAGTTTTGATATGTTTTAAAGATTATTTAATAGTTTTTATTTTTTTTTATTTTTTATGCCTTGAAAAAGACAATATATTTGTCGAAACGTTGGCAAGAATTTAAGTTTTTTTATTTTTTTCAAAAAAAGACCGGAACTCACGATCCTTTTCCTTCATACAAGCAACGGTCGAGAAGAATCTTCCATTATATATGAAATTAAGTTTTCGGGCATCACCGTGTATATTATATCTTATCTTATTATGCGAGTTGTGTACAACGACATTATTGTGATGGATGCACAAACTTACATATACATCCTGTCATGAATATTCAACATATAAATATGTTCACATATTGTACAGATATCGCATACCATCGTCATTTCTAAGGTAACAACCGCAAACTACTAAATCTGGTGTGAAATATTCACACGACTTTCTCTCACTCCTGTTAATACAATTATATCTATAAAATCACAAATTTTCTTTAAACTTCAAATTTTATTATTTCCTAGAGGGAGTGGGGTGGACAAGTGCCAAGCTATTTAACCTAAGTAGGTAGGCAAATAACAAATTCGGCAAAACTGTCTACAATCAACTTTTTTTTGGAAAAAATGTTTGAAATAAAAGAGATAGGTTTATATCGTTGCAAGGAGCATTCCTAATTTAAAGAAAATCGTCGTAATATTTTACGAGATAATTCCAATAAAAAATACTTGCAAATCTATTAAAGCTGTACTTCCGATTAACCGATCTTCTTCAAATTTTGAATTCTAGAATTGCTTCGAAGATATATTAATATTATATTAATTGGTAGAACCTTATATTGGATTGATGTACTTTAGCGCAAAACTTGACGTTTACTATTCCTCCCAGAACCTCCCAAAAGAAACTCAATGTTCCTTATTTTGAGATTTTTGTTCTCACATGATTGTGTGCGCTAAGAACATTTCATTCACACTCATGGACCTCACACGGTGAACAAAATTCAATTTCGAAAATTTGACCCGATCGCAATACTTCTTTCTTTATGAGAAAGTGAAAATGTGCCAAATACTTTCAAAGTATTGCTAGAATAGTAACAGAGATATTTTCCGTGATAACTCCTCCTTTTGTAGTCATCGACCGGTTTCGGGCGTTCGCCAATAATCAGGATGCATTTGTTAAGCAATGTGCAAATCTAGGTTATCACACTACACTGTTTGACAAATGCATCCTGATGATGGGCAAACGCCCGAAACCGTTCGATGACCACAAAAAGAAGCAGGCTATCACAAAAATATCTCTGATGCTTTCCAGGTTTGCGGAACCAACCGCAACAGCTAGAATAGTAAATTTGAAGAAAATCAGTTAACCGGAAGTATTACTTTACAGAATAGATTCCAAAGTCTTTTCTTTTTTTGGAATTTTCTCAATTAATTACAACAATTTTCTTTAAACATGGAATGCTCACAGATATAAACCAATCATATTACTTGAACATTTTTTCTCCCCAAAAAGCAGATTTTAGATAGTTTTGCGGAATTTGTGGCATTAAATTTCATATATGGGGTCGGTTCGATGTTATTGGCATGCTCTTTCTCCACTTCCTCACGTTGTTAGGCTCAGCAGGTTGTGCTTGTCGCCCTCACAACCCCCACCACCATCACCACTTCTACATGTGTGTTAGGTCAAATGAGCCAAGTTTAAAAAAAAAATTCTCATTTTAACATAATTATATTAAATGGAGTAGGAGAAAGTCGTGCGAGTGTTTCACAGCAGATTTTTTGACTCTATTTTCGACTGAATTCGTAAACAAATCAGTAATGAATTTTACAGCCTGAATATCGCTTTGCTTAGTTGTAATATTTATCTATCTACAGTAAAATATGAATATAAGCTGTTACTAGGTCCATTATTTTCGTCAATAACCTTAAAACAATATTAATTCAGCTAGTCCCCAACATCCATCCAAAAAAACATTTGAAAAGTTCTATAAAATTATGGTATAACTAGACATAATACGTTTCCTTGGAAACTATAAAAACAATTTAAATGTAAATAAAGTCAACAGAATTGTAAACAAAATAAAAGGAGGAGAAAGGGAATACTAAGGGAGATACTATATTTATAAAAATAAACATATACAATGGGAGAATGCACTTGTATGCAGTTTTTCCATGATATCGTTTGGTTTATTGTATTTTTCACTATAGCATGGTTTTTTGTGGGTATTTGCTCAGTTTTCTACATTATTTTCATGATGTTCAATGGGTGTTGTGATATATCGGTAAGTATTTTATTTATTTATATTTATATGGTAGAAACAAAAATTCAAAATTAGAGCACACTCATAGCCACCGTACCTAGTGCATAGCGCCAAAACCGGTGCCTATGGTCACTTACATAGCAGGCAAGTTTCCATCCTTGCCACGTGGAGGCGGGCGGACCTCTACATATCCGTCTAGTCCGGAGCATTACCGCTACTTCACGAGCAAACTCAACAAAGTCTTTAAAGTTTATTGCACTTTTCATCAAATCTTTGCAATCTCCCGGCCAGTTCTCTTCCCTCCTTTTCAGCTTGAATTCCATATGGGTTCTTGCCTAGTCGAGGAGAGGACACCGGAAGAGAACGTGATGCACCGTGACCCGTTCACCGCATTCGCGATTCGGGGAGTCTTTCAAACCCAGCTCAATTTCAATCTCATTATAATCAGTTTCTCCAGCAGTTTTCCAAAAACGGGCAGGAGTTGTATCAATCGATACGACTTTGCATCATCGATGGGCTTGTTTCCACCTTTGTACAATACTTTGACAAGCCCTGTTTTCCATTGACTGGAAAAATAGGGCATGTCAAAATAGGGCTTTTCATCTCAGGCATCCATTGAAAAGGTCAAGCAGGTACTGGCTTAGAACGTCCTCATTTTCCAGACAATTTATCCATTTATCATATCCATTCCTGGAGCCTTCTTATTCTTGATTTCGCCAATAACAAACTCAACATCATATATATCAAACTCAGTTATGGACTCATCCAGAGCGGGTGACTCATAGGCTGCTTCGCGTCGACTTCTTTGCAAATGGGTGTCGTCCAGAGGGTTATCCTCAGGTAGGAGTACTTTCAGTAAGTGCTGAGATGACTCTCTCCAGACCCAGCACCCGATACTCCGTCTCTGTTTAGACTGGCTAGTATCAGGTCGGTCTTCATCTTACTGCACCTCGTACACAATACCCCATGGATCTCTATTGTCTTCTGACTCCATGAACTCCCGCCAGCTTGAGGCCTTGGCCCGCGATACCATCATTTTATATGCCCCGATACTCATCTAAATATCTTTGACGGGATTTCACGTTTGGTTCCCGTTGGTACCGTCTTCGCTTCCTGGCTGCCTCTTTTTTGGCTGCTGTCAGCTCCCGTGTCTACCAAGGCACACGACGCGTGCGACTAGCGGGTATTTCTTTAATACCTCCCCACTTACGCCTGCTATTGCCTCAGTCAGCTCTGTGACCGTATCGACACTAGCAATGGTATCCCCTAGGACATTTATGGGATTAATACTGCGCTGGAGGAAGGTCTTATATCTTTCCCAGTCAGCATGTTTAACTGAATACCTTTCTAAGGTGGGATATGGCTTGGTGTCCCAGGCAACTTCGAAAAGTATAGCCCTGTGATCACCAGTCACCCAGTCTACCACCTTCCAACCTAGGCCATCACCCTGTCAACAGCAGAAGCTGTACACAAGGTGACATCCAGATTATGCTCAGCGCAGTTCCTATTTCCTACATACGTCTTTAGATGTCCCGGCACGTTCACGACGCACAGATCGTTAGAGACAATGCACTCCTCGAAGTGCCAAAGCCTGTCATCCAAAGCGTCATCTTGCCACATGGGTGTCCAGGCATTTATGTCAGCGGCCACAATTATCTTTTTTCCTCTATTTTCTTGCAAGAGCCGACTTAAATGAGCGATAGACGACGTTATGTCGCACGACGGCTGACAGCACAAGCTCACCAGCATCAGCTCAACGCTATTTGCAGCAGTTAACAGCACACAGATGCAATGACTGGTGCTGTACTGGGCTTCCCCACTCTGCAATAGAGTGATGTCTGGATTGCACACCGCAACAGCAGTCCATATCCATCTATCACAGGAAGCGTGAACGATACGATGCGGCAATCCCAGGCCCTTAACACTCGCTTTGAACGAGTAGGGCTCCTGAATTAACGCAACATCTATGCCTTTTGTATAGATGAGCTCCCGTGCCTCGGAAATTACCGTTTTTGAGCGTTGCGATTCAGCCCCTGTCCGCAGCCGCGGATGGAGAGCTGGCTCTCAGGCCACTGTCTGTAAAATTACGGGCTTCTTCCATAATCAGTGTTAGCCTGCTGTCGGTCCAGAGCGTTCAGGTACGCTGGGCATTTTGAACTCTTTACAGAGTGGCTGTGCGGCTATTGGAACTCTTTGCAGGCAGCACATGCCTGGGCTTCGGCTTTCTTTGGGCACTTCTCGTACATATGTCCTTTGATGGCACAGTGTCCGCAAGTTGGCTCTTTCTCCTTGCAGAACTTCGCCACGTGCCCATACAAATGACACTTGTAGCAACGAAGTGCCTGTCTCTGGTCCATCACCTTACAGCGATTCCACTCTATGTATACCCTGCCACTCAGGGTTCCTTTCAGTAGAAGTTCATGCATTTTGGGCGTTACTGGGTAGTAACCCAGTATGCGACCCATTTTTGCTCGCACCTGACTTGGCCAACACTCTCAAGGAGTCGTGGAAATCAGGTTTCAGCTATAACGATCCGAGGTTTTGTTCATATATCGCTTTCATAATTTGTACCTCATCAAGATCGCTTGGCACATCGAAAATTATCTCCTTCGGAAGTCGTTTCTTAGCCTGAAGCCTGAAGACCAGTACACCTCAACTTTTTGTTGTTTAATAAGGTTTGTGCCTGCTCAGGGCCTCCTGTCTCAACAAAGAGTGTCTTATTTCTGGCTCGTCGGAGGGAAACACCTGCCAACCTTCCTCAGAAGGATTAAGATTGCCCTTGAGCAATTCCTTTGTTTGGTCGCTGGTCTCCACTGCCTTCTCATCTTGTGGTTTAATCAAAACCATATGCTTTTTCTGCGGCAGGTGCTTTTTCGCTAAGTGTCTTTCCAGCTGCTTATTCTTTTTACTTTTCAGAGCCTTTTTGTTTCTTTTTGGTTTAGCCTGCTTTCCCTCAGGCTGGCTTTCTTTTGACACCGCTCCCGCATAAGAAATCAGAGGTGCGGATTTAGCGGTGTCATTTGCTTGTTTTCCGTTCATGCCACTGCTGACCTCAACTGGCTTTCGGGCTGCCTGGCGCGAATTCACGGACAGCTTAGTTGTGTCGGCCTTGATTTGGTCGGTATTCTCTAATATTCAGAGAACCGCCATCTCTAAGGCCTGCTGCTTTTGAGCTGTCTCGGTGTTGGCTGCGGCGAGTTTGCCCTTAAGCCAGGCGACGCGGGTGGCCATCTCACTTACGGGAGCCGTCACTTCTTTTACTTTCTTAGAAATAAACAAGGTGTTGTTAGTCTTATTTATCTTTACGTTTGGGCCTAGCAGTATTCTATCAACTCGACTCTATTTCGCTTGCTCTGAGGATGGGATCACCGGTCACATACCCTTTTGTGATACCTCCCTCACTGCGGTTACTCTTGTTGTTCTCGTGTTCGTCGGGCTCGTCAGTGTTCACTACGACAGAAATGTCACTAGTGGTTTCTTTGACCACCTTCGAACTTGTAGCAACTTGTCGTTGCTCGCCACAAAATAATTTTCTTCTTAAGCCACCAGTCATGCTTTTTAAGCTAAGTGGCGTTACCTCTAAGTCCGAGAACGGACTAGACGGTCTAGCGTTCTTCGATGTGCTTGTCATACTTATGTCTAATTTAACTGTAAAAACTTAACTAGTCTAACTATGTACAATATTTACAATATATACAATGGGCTCAAGCCGATGCTTACGCTCTCGCTCTGAAAAGAGCGGTTTGGTGCCTCTGTCCCCTTCTACAAGTGCTGAATCTCCCTTTAGCCCAGACAGAATGGTGCAACTAACTTCCAAAATCTGCCTGGTGTCCAACCCCGACGATCCTGGACGCAGGAGACCACTCGCTGTAGCAAAAAGCCACAAGGCTGTACAGTTACTCTTATGGCTCGTCATGCTCAGAAGATTAAACACTCGAATACTAATTAATCAAACAATACAATAAATTTTAATGCGTTATAACTTTGCAAAAACACTTTGCGTTAAAGAGCTTAACAAAATCAAGCGAGGGGCACGGGGCCATATGGTAGAAACAGGTGGAAACGTATTTTTTTTTCTTATGTCGGTTTACGTCCATTTTTCCTAACTTAACCCTTGATCTCCCATAGAAAAGTGCATCGCCATTGGTTGTTTAAATTTTTTTTAGCTCCGAGCACGTTAATAAATGCTTAACGACCATGGTTATATATGCTGCTTACAAAGTGGACAGAATGGTGACGGTATTATCCTTTTTTTGTGCAGGTAACGCTGTAAGTAGCCATGTCCGATAGTAGCCAAAAAGAAATTCGCTGTAAAAACCTTACTTGGGGAGGTTTGTGGGTATACATGGGGTCAGTTAAAAGCTTCGCTTAGCCTTTTAACCCAAGCTCTTAAGCTCAGTTGAATTTTTCTTTTTTCTTTTATGACTATTGTGATTTCGGCTCTTGCTTGCTCCAGAGTAACTGCTTCTTCAATTTGCGGCAGCAGACAGACTATCTTCTTTGGCCAGCTAATCAGCTCGCTCGTTCCCTGCAATGGGATGGAATGGACCCATTCTGACTGCGAACCCATTGATACAACACATATTAATTCGCAGATCATGTTGCTTAGAGTTCTTCTTGTAACTTTTAGTTTCTCACTTAAATGGAAGTTATTAGAAGCCCAGAGAGAGGAGATAGCGGTACGTGAATCTATTAAAAAGTATGAACATGGTATCCTAATTTATAGCTGCTATTTCCGCATCTTTTTACCAAGAAATCCTATATATATATATGCTAAATCCTATATACCTATATATATATATAAATCCAGTTTTATATAAATAATCTAAAATTGTTTTATTTACTTTTCCAGCCATTTACAGATATCTTATTGAGGGGGATACATGTACCATATTATTGTGTAAGAGGAGTATTTCAATGTAAACCGTGCAATGACTGGAGTGAATAATTATAAATTTTTCACTAAATAGAAACTAAAGTAGCCATTTTGATTATATAAATAAAGCCTTAGTTGTTGGTATTCCTGCTATTGCTTGAAAGTGAATTTAATTAATAATTATTTCCTTTTTCATTATTTGTAAACACTGATTGGATGGGAGGATAGTCAGAAATTTGGTAAAACTTCAGAATTTGAGAGAAATTTCTCGATACTAGCCTGTTTCATAATATTAATGTTTCTCGTCTACAATATCTTGTAGGTGAAGAACAATACATTGTAATAACGAGACGGGGCTTTAGAAATAATGCTAACTCTACCTACAGGGTCTAAAGAAATACCTCATAAAATCAGTTTTCCCCGAGAAATATGATCATTTTTCCATTACTAACCCGAAGAGAGATAAGAAAAGGTTGTACGGTAGTGTTTCCCCGCATGGGGCGTACATGGGGGCTCACAAGGAGACAATTAAGATTATGGGGAAAAAATAAAAAATATGTATTGAAAATCTTATTATAATATACTCAGTTATGCGATCAGTTATTTTATATAAATAATGGCGATCATTACAATTCCCTTGTGATAAAATGTGGCCACAGAAAAAGCAAGTGCCGCATTCAGAAGAATGGTGTAATAAGGTAAGGTATTAAGTTGTCATGGCCTGACATTTTATACAAAAACAGGCACTCTAACTGTTAAGTACTTCCAGTGATATTCTACGGAGTTGAATCCTGGACCTTGATAGAAGCCTTTGCAAAAGGCTGCAGTTATTTGGAACATGGCGTATTCTAAGAATGTCCTGGACGGAACATGTCACTAACCAGGGAGTTTCTCATAATAATAAGTAAAGATAAAGAACTAATGACAATAAAAATTAGGAAATTAGAGTACTTCGGATATATCATGTATAACAGCCAAAGATATGAGCTAGTCAATTAGTTCTCCAAACGGAAAATGGATGGAAAGCGTGGAAAGTGGAAAAGAAGGGTTTCATGGCTAAATAACTTAAGGATCTGGTTCAATAAATCTACCATTGGACTGGTCGGAGTGGCCGTTAGCAAGGTGTAGATTGCTCTGATGGTCGCCAGCATCCGAAACGGATAGACGCCAACAGAAGAAATAATTATAATAAAGGATTTTGAAAGAAAATTGTTTTGCTGCAGCTTGGAGAAAGCAGCCTTACAAGTGCGGTTAGACTTGTAATATCAAGAAAAATGTATTAAAGGACTTGCAAAACGATGAATTAATTAAAAACCTTATTTAAACTAACAGAAATAACTTTTGTTTTCAATTTTTCGCGATTTTCTTTAAATTTCGTATCTCTCAAACACATAAATGTCTCTCACTTTTATTTGAAACATTTTCTCGGGAAAATTAATTTTTTACAGATGATCTGCAGCAGCAGAACATTAAGCTTTTGTCTAAAGTACCACTTCAGTATAATGTATGGTTCTATATCACCTACATAATAGGATTTTGAATTGTTTTTTTATTAATTATTGAAACAGATTAGTTTGTATAGTTATGCCCTTTCAATTTGAATTTCAATATTGTGAATGAACTTAGGAAATTATTTAGTTTCAAATGAAATTAGCCATTGATTTATTGAACTGCGTTAAAATAATTGGACAATGAATCACACTTTTGTAATTTTCTAGTGGTGAATAATTCACCAATCAATATATCGAATAAAACAATAAAAAAAAAAAGAAAATTAAAAAATTTGTTTCATGTCCACCATAATTAAAGATGACACATAATCTAATGATGGATATATATTAAAATATAGTGTTATCATAAATTAATGTAGTAATATAATAAATTCAGTGTATTATTAATTCAGTTTAATCGAACCAAACAAAGTAGACTATATAGTATAAGTAATATATTGTAGTTAGCTTTTAAAATTAGGAGAACCTCTTTTGAATGGAATATAGAATTACTAGTGTAAAATTGTGAACAAGGTCTGCTCTGTTTGTGTGTTGGTGTTGGTTAAAGTGTTGTTCTATTCCCCTGAGAGTTAAGTTCTTCCCAAAGTGTCAGCACAGGCTGCCTCATTTATCACACAACTTTACGAGAGCATGAATGAAGATGCACTACTCTCTACGTATTTATTCTGCTTGCTGTTCTCGTATACATGTAACTTTCCACTCTTGGAACATTAACGTTTTACTTGTCCATAGTGTCTTATTTCGGGAAGGGAATCGCGGGTTCATTAGATTTGAAAAGAAATAGTGCACTGACATGACTTTCTTTTACCACAAATATAGCAAGTTTTTGAATATGTGGGTGGGTCCCCAATGCTGGATTACATCTGGTATTTTATCCGTCGTAGCACGCATATTTATATTGTTCCTGACCGGTTTCGTATTTTCATCCATCGTCAGAGCAAATTTACCAAGTTCGTGTAGAGGATTCACTTCAACGTAATGTATCTCTCTTCACGAACTTGGTGAATTTGCTCTGACGATGGATGAAAATCCTAAAGCGGTCAGGAACAATATAAATATGCATGCTACGACGGATAAACTTTTTAGTAATAATATTACTAAATTTACTAAACTTTTTAGCAAATTGTCTGTGTTTATGAACTAGATATCTCATGTACCTCAAACTTGGCATTCCGTTTAGGTACAATCACCACATCAGACATGATTTCGGGCAAAATCCATCAACTGGAAGTGTCACTGTACTGAATGGTTTTTTTTCAGTATTTGTGATTTTCTTAAAAAAGGCTGCAACGTTTTTCTTTAAACTTTGTATATCAACTAAACATACTAAGAGCTACGACTTTTATTTGAAACATTTCTCTGGGTAAATTCAAATAAGGGCACTTTTGAGATACGGATTTTATGGTTTCTTCTAAAGTGCTATTTCAGTTTATTACACAATTCTATCATCTAAATAATATTAATTGGAAATAAATATGGTGTCGAAATCCCGAGTTTGAGGAAAATCGGATGAGGAAAGTGCGTTGTGCTGAAAGTAGTTTTCAGTTTTCTGCTATTTTCTCTAAAACGGTCCAACGGTTTTCTTTAAATATTAACTAATAGTGTGTATGTGTGGATGTGTGTGAAAAGAATATCTCAAAAAAGAAAAATTGGAGGAAGCTCAAACTTGGTATCCGTTTACCCTCTACCACACGAAGATTTCAGGAAAAATCCACCAACCGAAGGCATCACTTTACAAAATGTTTTTTTTCAGTTTTTTGTAAGTTTCTCGAAAAAACTTCTACGATTTTCTCTAAACTTGGTGTATCAACTACAAAGAGCTAAAACTTTTATTTCAACACTTCTCCGGGAAAATTCATTTAAAGGGACTTGAGAGGGAGGGGTGAGGTTATATTTTCCTCTAATATGCTATTTCAGCACAATAATGTGATGCTATTCTGTCACTAAATAATATTAATTAGAGTTATCTCAGTTGCCAAAATTCCCAGTTTGAAGAAGATCGGTTGATTGGAAGTGGGACTTTACTGAATAGGTTTTCCAGTTTTCGGTCATTTTCTCTGTAAAAGCGCCGACGCTAATGTTGAATTGTAGTAGAAATGAATAAGAATTGTAATTTTAAAAAAAAATTGCCATTTCGCAGTGAAAATCGTGTGAGTGTTTCACCCCAGATTTTTTATGTTGTTGCGAGAAACTAGATTTTGATTGAATTAGATCATGCATAGATTTCAATCTTTATTACTTTGTGGACATGTCACATGCATAAAATTAATACGAGTATAACATATACCTAAAAACTGCAGGTCTAAGAAAAGTTTTTTAACTAAATATTATGAATTCCTTGGAGTTAGTTTTATGGGTGTTTGACATCAATTTTATTTTGTTTCATTAATATAAACGGCCAAATACAAAATTTCAACATTGGAATGGAAATGCTGAATTTTTTCTTTATAGCTCACATTAATTATATAAGAAAGTAAATATTATATCAGAAATAACTTGATTTTTAGCATTATTTTTTATAAAAAATTTTAATTGCAGAATGTGACAATTTATAAAATAGCTACGGAGGGTAAATTAGTAAAAAAATTCTAAACTAGATTTTTCATAGAAATAATTTGCTATAAATAATTAGTCAGTCACAGTGTAGAAGTGAAGGTGTCAAATGTGGGCGTGATCCACATGATAATTCTAAATTTCTGATTGGCCTTGCATACGCCCACATTTCACACCTTCACTTCTGCACTGTGATTTGTAGAAACAATTATTTGTAGCTAATTATTTCTACGAAAAAACTAGTTTCGAATTTTTTTACTAATTTTCCCATAGCAGGTATTTTATAAATTATAAAATTGTGGAATAACCTTTTTTTATTAACAGGATGCAAAAAATCAGTTATTATGTTATTTCTAACATAATATTTACTGCTTTATAAAATTAATGTTAGCTATAAAGAAAAACTTTGAATTTTCATTCCATTTTTGAAAAAGAAAGCAAAAGAGAATTAGGCAGAAATGCAAGATCCACAATTCTGTATTTGGCCGTCTATACTACTTGAACAAAATAAAATTGATGCTAAACACCCAGGAATTCATAATATTTAGTTAAAAAACTTTTCTTAGTCCTGGGTTTTTTAGCTATGCATTATATTAATCTTATGTAGCTAGCGCAGTCCACAAAGTATTGAAAGAGTACTATAACGACCGAAATCTACGCAAGAGCTAATTCAAACCAACATCTAGTTTCTCGCAACAACATAAAAAAAGAAATTATTAGTTCAATTAAATAAATTATAATAAGAAGAAGCGTTATATATTGAGAGTTCAAAAAACTACAGACTATATAACTATGTTAATTGGTGTAAGAGAAAGTCTTGTGAGTGTTTCACATTAGATTTTTTTCAAAACGGCAGAACGTATAGAATGCAATCTGAAATGGTTCTCTAGAGGGAAGCTTAACAACTTTACAGTTATCCCAGAAGCTTTCGAAAAAAAACTTATTCTTCTGGAAAAATTTTTAAAATAAAAGTGATAAGCCTGAACTCCCTTATTTTCAATGTGATGAATTAGGAAGCCAAATGTTGTTGAATAAATTAATACGATAAAGTAGGCTCCCTGGCTGGGCTATTAATAATTCTAATTTTACTCTTCAAATATTGACATAAGGATTTACGTGTTCTGTTTTTAAACTGGAATGAACTAAATTAAATATCCCTAACTGTCAGAACATAGCTTAACTCTTAGACGTGCCATATGTAGTACAGCGCTCTTAAGTCAGACTGCACACTCGCTTTGCATTGACGCAAGTAAGGATACCCAGCGAGCTTCCCTCAATCTTAAACTTGTATTGAGGATCGACTAAAAAAGGGCTCCATACACAAGCAAGGAATAAATAAGATAACACTCACTACTGAAGAAAATTTAACGTGAAACACTGACACTATTTTCTCTTATTGCGATTAATACTGTATTCAAAATTGATTTTTACTCAACATTTAGTTGGCCTTACTTAGATACAATAGTGGTGGGGTAGTGGATCCTTCTACGGCACTCAAGTCATATGAAGTGCACTGCAACTCCCTACCACAAGCTATTCAAACTCAAGTATTAAGATCCGCCGCAGTGCCTAAATTGCCCGGAATGTTACTCATATGCTCGCCTCGGGCCACGACCATCTTTCATTCGGTGCAAGTGTTCCAACTATCGGAGTCCCAATCAATCTTAAACTTTAATCCACAATATATTCTCCTTTGAATAGCTCCAAATATTATAATCTGAAATTCCACGCCAATTGCTGTGTCAAAGAGAACTATACCAATACGATCTAAAAGTATCTGTCGTCCAAGATTTAATGCCAGGCCGGTAAAGGAAAATTAATTTTCTCCCAACCCTAAATTGTTCTTCTCAATTTATCCTGGCATTCCCATCCTACAATCCGGCTTCTAAAGCGAATATTGAATATAAAATTTTTGTATATTATTCTTTGATAATGGCTCACTAAAGATCTTTTGAGGAAAAAAATCTCGAACTAAAATAAATGGTCTTTTTTTTTTTATAACGTCCTAAACTTATTTGGACTCTAACTGAAATTTATTTGGAATCTAACAGTTTCAAAGTTACGAACTGTGCAAAGTTCTCTTTTTTGTGAGGAGTAAAACTAGAGATAAGAATCATAAATCAAGAAATCTTTAAATCAATTGCGGCGTTTCTCCAATAATGTTGAAAATCGTTCTTGATTTATGGAGTTCTTTTTTTTTGTGGCGAATGAAACTCTTCTCCTTGCAACTCTGTAAACCTATTCAATCAATATTTACAGCCTATCATCGAACTTATTATCTATAAGGATAAAATAAAGAAAAAATTTGGTATGAAACTCTCTCTTTTTATTTACTACTTTTCTTATAGTTCTTTTGACGAATTTTCTTAAAACCTGGAATTCTCATCAAATGATTAGCGCTGACACTTATAAAACAAGTGGAGGCATTGTACATTATTATAAAAAAAAAAATAATAATAATTAGAAAATAAGGCTAAGATGGCAGCTGTACCAGAACAGCCCTAAGAATTCATTTTTCCCGGAAAAATATTTAAGATAAAAGTAAAATGTGTATTTATATAATAAACCTGATATTAATTATTATATAATAAACTTCAAGAAAACTTGTATAAAAAAAAATCGGTATAATCGCACTTCTGATTGGCTGTTGTTGGCTGCAAGACTACCTTTTTCCAATAGTTTTCCATACTTTCTTATATTAATCATTCATCCATTTCAGTTTTAGCTAGTATTTTATCCATTTTTAAAAAAGCAAGAGAATTCATATAATACATTTTACTTTGTTATAATTATTTAATGTAACATTAGTCACTATCTTAAATCTACTTTTTCTATAACAATCTTATTTACTTACATTATTCTTGCATGCTTCTCAATTTTATCTATTCCTTTATTGGACTTTACTTTATACGATACATATATAATATTCCGCTTCATTAAACTTTATATATTCTTATTTACACTTTGAAATACACTTTTTTTGAAGTACACTTCAAATTTCCTATCCCTCCCGCGTCTAAATACCATGACAAGACACAGAGCATTGTAACTCACACTATATACCACCTTTACCAAAAGACTTAATTTTAAATTGCCTTTCAATAGACGTTAGGGAAGGGATTAGCTAAGTGGTTAGCGTACTGGACTCCCACGCGGAGGACCCGGGTTCGAGTCCAGCTGTGTACCGTTTGATTTTTTCTTCCTAGGAGCTTATACAGCTCACTGTCCGTTGATGACTGACAGTGTTGTCTGTTACGAGAGAACACTGTCCGGAAGCCGGCAGTGCACTGATAAGGCTCCGGGCGCCAATGACCAAAAATGTTGACGCGCCTTAAATTAAAAAAAAAATAAAAAATAGACATTATTTATTATATACTAATAGTTAAATTTTATTCTTAATTTGTACTCATTTTTACAGCTGTAATACAAGCGATACACATATTTCTATAACCTTAAAAACTTCCATATACAATCAACCATGTAGTGCGTAAGATAAACATTTTGACGTCATCTCTCTGCACGAATTGGTTAAAAAAAAAACCTTACTCCAATGATGGATGAGAATCCGAAACCGGTCAGAACTAAAATAATGAAGCATGTCTACCTTTGGATTAAATCACAGATGGAATATCTCAGTTTTTAAAAACCAGCGATTTGTCGATTTTAGTTAAATCTAGATGCAAACACACCGTTTCGCTAAGAACATTGTGGGAGTCAGGAGAAAATAAAATATTTATTTCCGAAGAAAAACTTTGACACAAGAAGAATTTCGAAAATTTGGCACAATTCTAATACTTTCTCTTAGAAAGACTAAAAAGAGAATTAATGATAATTGTATGAAATCATATAGAATCGTTTATTTCTTCCAATGCTTTTTACTTTCTTTTATTCCTTAGTATTGCGATCGTGTCAAATTTCGAAAATAGTGTTTTCACCGCAAATACATGTTCTGACGTCACGTGGGTACCAAAAATTGTTTTTTTTTTTTTGCGAATGGTCTGTATGTGTGTTTCAATAAAATATCTCAAAAACGAAAAATTGCAGGAAGTTCATTTTCCACAATATCTGATAATATGGATTTAGCCAGAATCCATGAAGCAGAAGTGTGACTTTACTGAATGATTTTTTTTTTTTCAATTTTTCGCAATCTACTCCAAACGATTTTCTAAAGATGTTAAAATGCAGCCTTAAAATCTCCATCACCTTTATTTATAACTAGGTCTAGTAAAAAATGACATTTTTAAAGAAAATTCTCAACTACAATACTACTGCATTAAGAGAATGTAGTAAGAGTTGTGAGCGGTTCACACTAGTTTTGTTGTTTTAATCGGGATACTGCGAGGGAAATCACTCCAAAACTGATCTTTTGTTACAATATCGAACTTAAGTAGTTTATTCATTCCAATTCACAATTATTTCATATGCACTAAGCGCATACAATAAACTGTTACGTGTTTATTATTCTTATTGGGTTTTTATCCATAGCACGTAATCTTTCCTTTTAATCATTTCAATATAATTTGCAATATAAACGATTGTTGTTGTAATTATTATTTATTGCTTATTGTGTTTTTAATGTTTTAAAAGAAATCAACGTCCGGCCATAATCTCTTACCCATTACTAAATCCATAAATAATTTTGGTTACTGACTACTTATATTAAATTAATGTACTTAGTGTACTTAGTTTAGTATTTACTTAATTATTCAATGTCATTCATGTTTAATAGAAGAAACAAAACCGATAATTAATTGGCAGGAGATGGAATTTTTAGTACATGTAATATCTAGAGTTTCAATTGGAGTCTGGCTCTAGCCAGTGTAGTGTTCACATCGAATCTGTGTTCAATTGTTTGTTATATGTTAATTAGTGCGTGCAAAATTCTGAAATTTTGTCAATATAGTTGTTGTGATTAGCAAAAACCTTCTGTAAAATTTGAACGTATTTGGTGCACCTAAAGTTGAGAAAAAAGGAAATTAAAACGGCATATACAACGTGAAGTCACAGTGTATGTGTATATCTACTTGCTTATATTTGACCTTGAATTGCTACTTGTTTATTTGAAACACAGGTAAGAATAAGTCAGTTATCAGCAAATATAAACATTGTTTGAATTTTAATGCAATTATAATTTTGCAGTTTAATTTTGAAAAATTAAAAATTATTTAATACTGATATTATCACAAAATTAATAATAGAAAAGCTAACTATGCCGGTAACATTAGAAGAAATTTTAGCTGCAGTCAAACTGAATACCGAGGAAACAAAAAGCATCAATGTAAAAGTTGAGAAATTGCAATCAACTATCGATCGTTTCTCAGAAGAATTACGTTCATTAAAATCTAAAAACGAAGAACTTGAAAAAGTTGTTACTCGTCAGCAATTAGAAATAAATTTTTTGAAACGACAACTGATAAGAAATAATATAGTTTTTTACAATATTCCTGAACCTGGAGATAGTGAAGAAACTGATGCTTTTAAAACTATTTCAAATGTTTGTTCTCAAGTTGAAGTGAATATAAATGAAAACTGTGTGAACGATTGTCATCGCATAGGAAGGGGCAAAGCTCCGAGACCAATTCTTTTATCGCTGAATAGTTTTCGCATGAAGTTGGAGATAATAAAAAAGCGTGAAAATTTCAATAAATTTAAGATCGCCTTATCATCTGATCGTACTCGGGAAGATAGAGAATACAGAAGGAAATTGTATATATGCTTACAGAAAATAAAAGAAATAGACAGAAATGCTGTTATTTATAAAAATTTTATTAAGTTAAATGATAAAAAGTACAGTTTGGAGGAGGCTGAGACATTTATTCAACAGTTGTGTCGTAATAGAACTTTAGAGGAAGATCGGATAAATGCGACTGAAGACGCAAATCCAAGTAAAAGAAAGAAGTCGAATATTCGCAATAGATTGGATACTTTTCGTTTCTCACCGTGCTCTGGATCTACATAAAAAAAGTCATTGCAAATTCGAAATAGAAAAAGTATCAAATATTATTTTTCTAAATATTTCTGGTATTAATAACCTTTATAATATTGATTTGAATAAAAAATTAATGAAACAGTTTAGTGAAAATAATTTATTTTTTTGTTTGGTCGAACCATGGTCCTATGATAGCACTCTACGTTTACCTACATTTCTTGATGATTACTTTTATTTTCATGTGAACGCGAAAAAAATATCAAAATTTGGTAGACCGAGTGGTGGAATTGTATTTCTCTATAAGAAGAAGTTACATAGTAATATAGCAATAATTGATGAAGCTGACTTATGGATATTAGTAAAGTTTAATTATGAGAATAAAATATTCGTTATTGGTTGTGTTTATTGGAGTCCATCTGTTAGTATTGATACGTGTTCTGAGCTATTTATTAACAAATTCAATAATATAAAGGAAATGCTGCCCAGTGACACCGTATATATTATTATGGGTGACTTTAACTGTAGGATTGGAACTGAGGATACTGTGGAAGAGCAAGTCTTTCTTAATTCAACGTTGGAATATCCCCGAACTTCTTTAGATAAAGTTCTCAATAAAAGGGGGAAAGTACTGCTAGAAATGATGGAAAATTTAAATCTAGAGGTTTGTAATGGTAGAACTAAATCAGACAGGCCAGGTAGTTTTACATTTATGTCTCCAGTTGGGAAGAGCGTAATCGACTTAGCTTTAGTTAATGATTTGGGTGTGGAAGTAGTGGAAGACTTAGCTGTAATTAGTTTATGTGACTTCACTGATCACGAAGCTTTATTGTTAGAAGTTAATTGTTGGAATACTGGTATTACTAGATCAGTGGAAGGGAATGCTGCAGATAGTCGAATCTATTACCAGGTCAAGTGGGATCCTAACAGAGCACATACCTTCTCTACACTTCTTGAAAAATCTTTACATATTTATTATAACAATATCGACAGCAATAAACTTTATCAAAATTTTAAGTTGGCAATGATACAAACGGCTAAGTTGTCTGAAATGTGCACTACTCTAACGAACAAAGGTAATATCAATTGTAGGTTCAGAAAGCCTTGGTTTGATTATGAATGTAACTCTTCGAGAAAGGAATTCAAAAAGGTATATAAGAAATTAAAGAAATATAAATATGTTGATTCAATGGTCTCTGCGTACTTGAATTCGAAGAAAAAATATATTAATTTGTTAAAAAATAAAAAGAAAACATATTATCAGCAATTAATCAGTATATTCTCGAACGTTAGGGACTCCAAACAATTTTGGTCTGCAGTTAAGCAACTATCGCCTTTTAAAGTGGTCAATAATCCAATTAAAATAGAAGAATGGAGAGCTTACTTCAATAATCTTTATCCCATAAGAGAGTGCGGTGAAATGCAGTACTTTAATGTAGGAGATCCTTTACTTGATTCGGATATAACACTCGAAGAGCTTCAGTTTGCAATTTCCATCAGTAAAAACAACAAGAGTCCTGGCAATGATGGAATACCGTATGAAGTACTGAAAAATCTCACCCCTGCATGGCTTCACTACCTACTGAACCTTTTTAATAATGTATTTAATACTGAGAAAATTCCTTCACAATGGTCTGAAACTATATTTACACTTCTATTTAAAAAAGGAGACAAGGAAAACCCGAACAACTGTAGAAGCATTGCTCTATTCAATACCTGTGCTAAACTGTTTACCACAATCATTAGAGAAAGATTATATTTATGGTGTGAGTTGAGTGCGATTTTGCCGGATGAACAATCAGGATTCAGGAAGGGTCGCTCTACAACATACAATTTGTTTACACTTTCCTGTATGACATATATATATAAACTGATAAAAAGAAAACCCCTTTTTGTAATATTTGTTTATGACTTTACTGAGCAGCATCTCAGCAGTATCTCACTAATAGCCCTGTTCGGACCTCCAATGAGTAGCTTAGACTGTCGATAATCCAATGAGCTCATCCAATCTCATTAATAAGAAAATATGAATTCTTTGGAAAACTATTTGAGTTTCCGGATTGAGACCGCGTCGTGGTTTGGTATGTTATGCATTCCTTATTCTTTAGGCTGAAGATGACCTCTTCAGGTCGATACGTCCATATTTTTAACGTATAAAAATACATAGTTGAAAAAGGAGGAATTATTATTTTACATCAATTCATCCCTACAAATAAATAATATAATTAATGCAAATATAAAGTTACAAATTATTTTTCTGAAACTTCATAAATTTGAAATCGTAACTTTGGAGAGTGGAATCACCATGGGTGGGTGATGCCTCTATTCACGTCCTTATATAGTTAGCTTACTTTTCTTTTTTTTAATTGAATCAAAACATGCGCCACTTTACAATAATACATGCTATTAAAAGTAAAGTTTAAAGCATTTATAAAACAATACATATCTAAACTAAATATACCAAGATAATAAAGTTATAAACCAACGGTACAAGAAAACCAAACTGTAAACACATTTATACATAAAAGAAAGAAGAAAGTCAAATTAAATATTTTACAGACTATTGTTATAAAGTTACATTTATAAACTAAAGGCAATAAGAAATCCAAATTATGAACTTGAAAATAAAGAAAAGGCAGCAAAAATATGTATAACTACAATAACGTATAAAACAAAACAAAGAATTATAATAAAATTAAATTAAAAAATAGAAATACGAGAGTAATATACATGTTCACAAAACAAAGTTCAATGAGATCGTTTCAAAGAATTCATAATCTCTTGACAATATATTTAACAAAAATGATTAAATAATTTGAAAATGCGCTTACTAATTTCTTCGTTCTTTTTAAAAATATGGACAATTATAAATTAAATTTTCCCAAGATTGAACTGTATCAACATCACAGATGCAACTGGCACTATCTGACACCGTCCCTAAAATCCTGCGTGAGTTCAAAAGAATTCTGCAACCATTTGCTTTCTTTACGTTTCTGCAAAGTAGGAAAGAATTTCTTCAGATGTGACCCTTTCGAGGTGTTTCACCAGTCTTCTTCCCAATGAACATGAGTTCGTTTGGCCAGTTCCATTTTAATCAAATATTCAGGGTAGACTTCAAAAACTTCTAAATCAGAACCATTCGCAGCTTCTTTGGCTAAAAAATCAGCTCTTTCATTCCCCTCGGTACCCATATGTGACCTGGTCCATCTGAAACTAATTGTCCATCCATTAACTATCAAGTATCCTAAGAACTTTTCTAGCTTCTTCTATTACCTGACTATGGTTATCTCTACTTAGTTAGCTTACTTACTTACTTTTTTTTTAAATTCAACAATTATGGGCTTTAAATAAATAAAAAAATAAAAAATTGTAACTGTTTGAAATAAAGTTACATTCATAATGCATACATGTTTATATAAAAAAGTAAAGTAAAAGTATACTTTTCCTTCTTACAACTAATTTGAAATTAGTTATTACAACAAAGTTGTTAGTGTAATATAATACAATGTTATTGTAAATTGTTTCCTGGTAAAAGCAGTTTTCTAAAACAGTTG
The DNA here is from genome assembly GCA_011037195.1 of Triatoma infestans. Taxonomy (NCBI): domain Eukaryota; kingdom Metazoa; phylum Arthropoda; class Insecta; order Hemiptera; family Reduviidae; genus Triatoma; species Triatoma infestans. The sequence goes on along the minus strand of JAAEAF010013429.1, from coordinate 29,151 downwards.
GTGTATATATATATATATATTGTACAGATTTAAATATGTATATATATGTATTGGATAATGTTATGATAGGTGAAGCAGAATTTATTCTATATATATATATATATATGCTATGGTAAACGTGCTTAGAAGTTTTCCTTTTAATTAACGTTGACCGATAGAAAATGTGAGGTCTAACTTTATATTAAGCTCGGGGGACTTAGTTAACAGAGGACTTTCACCTCAAACACACATACATACATACAAACAGAATGAGAGAGAGATATTCCTCATTAGTGGCGCGTGACCTAGTCCTCTTGCAGATTTTGATCTCTTGCAGGTATTTTTATATATGTGTATATATATATACAGACATATATATGCACCTAGCCAAACTAACACATGGTTGCATATACATAATTCAGGATAATAATTAACTAATATATTCAGAAACATTACTGAATAGATAGAAAACAAAAACATAGTATTTAGTAATAATTTGAATGATACCGGTCACAAAACTTGGAGAAATGTTTTGTTTAATCCAAAGTATGGTCCATAATACGATTATCTGCTCTAAAACTATCAGATAATATTGAAATACTGATTCATTAATTAATCATTTAATAGTTGGTTCAGTCATTTTGTAGTTTTCTTTAATTTCATCATCTTCATTGAATGTGATGATTAGAAGTGAATGTGCGCTTAGTTCGGTTTATCAACTAGCACAACAGAACTATAGGGTGTAATGTAGGAGTGATTTAAAATGTAAGTGCAAGTATGGGATATGGTTCACTGAAGATAGGCCTAGGATTCCTGGAAGTCTGTCAAGGTCCCATGATAAATAGTTAACCCACTTCTCCCCATATGTTAGAAGAGTAAAATAGACATTCCGTTCTCTCATTTATGCTCATATCCAAGAAAGTTGAAGTCTTAGATAAATTGATATTAAAAAGTAGCGATATATCTTTCCGTTATTAAATGTGAAGAAATATGCTGGTGGGAGTGTGTGCGTTGGGTAAATCCATCTTCAAACAGTTATATTTTACACGTTTACAGCTACACCGCATTAGGATCTAGGCTTAATGCAAGAATACTTCAGAAAGGTGAGGGAGTTTTAGGTTTCGGGGAAGTTTCGCTACGTGAAATTATGCTAGAATACTAGAAGGTCTGCCTTGATCTTTGAGTAAACAGTTTACTTCCCCTCTGTACGTATTAAAAGGACTTACAATAGAGTCTGATCCCTGCGTAGTAGAAGATTTCTTGTGGTTCTCTTTTGTTGTTTTCTTCTGTCACCCGAATTCGGATGCCTTGGCTGTCAAAGTGTTAAAGGAAATCGTTATAGATGCTTTCGTGAAATTTCCAAACAACTCAAAAATCTATTCCGTAAAATGGCATTTCCGGTTAACCACTTTTCCCAAATTTGGAATTCTAGCAATGCTTCTAAAGTTTATTGATATTGTATAAGTGGTAGAACCATCTATTTTATTAAAGCGGTGGTTTATAGAGAAACTTAACGCTATAGTTATCCCAGAAAACATCCAGGAAAATGTACCAAATAAAAGTGATTGGTACTTATATATGTAGATAATACACAAATTTAAAGAAAATTGTTGGAGCCGTTTTCGAGAAAATCGCAAAAAAACTGAAGACAAAAACGTTCAGTAAGTCGCATTTCCGGTTGATAAATTTTGCCTCAAATCTTCGAGAGTCGATGCGGTTTAGTAACTAAACGGAATAGCAAATTTGTGTTTCTTGCTATTTTTCGTTTTTCAAAACATATTATTCCAGTGGAAAAATAAATTTGACAAGATTTCAATATTTCCTCTTAACAGGAGTAAGAGAAAGTACAAATCATTTCCAAAAATCTGCTATGTAACATTGCCACGACATCCTTATTAGTAGTAGTGGGAAACTATTTAGTGTTTCCTAAGACATAAAACTGGGGGTGCAATAATACAGCGCCTATATCAATCTCCAACAAAACTTGAAACGGCGAAGTAATTTCACAGATCACTCGGAAAAATCATTTTTTTTATAGAAAAAGTTTTAAATAAAGATGTTGATATTGAAGCAATTTGGATGTAATGATGGTGTTCTTCAAATTTGAATTATTTTAATAAAAAATATTCACTGACACTAAAAATTCCATATTTGACTTTAGGATTTTGCTCTTTAGGATTGTCAGTAAGAGAAAGTCATTGAATGTTTCCCTATTAAGGGGAACTGAGTATTTAATTTGCATGAATATATTTTAGGAAAAGTTTGAAATATTAATCAGAATTGTATTCATTTACTGATGCGGAACTTTATGTTCCCCATGTATTTCTAAAACATGTTCTACCACAATGTAACATATGGTATCCCTAGAGAGTCTCAGTGTTCCCAGGATAATAGAGCCCTCATTTTTTTCGTTTTCGATCAGCCAGCAACTCTGCATATACTATTGTGCTCTTAAGTACGTTTTAACAGTTGAATACAAAATATTTCAAAAACCAGAAATTAAGCATTAAAAATTTCTGATTTATTGACCCCGATTTTAATGATGTTCGTTTATCTGATAAACAGAAGTTTAATATTTGCGTGTTGGCACTTGCTATATTGTTTTCAAACACTATAAGTAAAAAGTTGTTAGACAAAACACAAACACATATAAAAATAATTACAGCTAATTATATTTCATATGATTCGTGTAATAGACCTTGGATACGAACCCAACAGGTGTCCGCATGAATCTAAATAGTCGCGTGTCTTGGTATTTCTCAGTCGCCCTGACCGCTATGGTCGAGATAACATTATTTGCACGATTATATTAATAAATTATACTATGTTTGGGCCAATTTGCATGTTTTTCTTAAATTAATTTAATTTAATTTTAAGGTCTCCTGAATCTGAAAAACGATGTTTTTAAAAAGAATTTTTTGTGATGTGCTTGAATTTTACGAAAAAAGTATATACTGGACGCAGGAGAGCTGGTTTTGAACTGAGACAAATGGAAGTAAATACTTGAAATTTTTAATAAGTAGTTTTGCGAAGATTATGTGACGATTATGAAGATATTTGTCCATAAAGTTAATTTGTCTTTAATTTGAGGGGTAATTTATTTAATTTAAGCTTTAAGAATCAACAATTTTTCAGCCTATTTATTATAAAAGAGTCTCTTGCAGTGGAGTGAAACGAACCCTATTTTCAGAGATTTCTATTGAATTCTTACGTTTCAGAAGCTGATTTAATTTATAATTTAAACTTAAATTCGTATATTATTTACCGGTTATGGTTTTTGCCTTATACATTGTGTCATCCATCATTGCTAGGAATAAAGCTTTTCTTATATTGCCAACTAAGATAAATACATTAGTTTCAATGATTTAAATGCTTCCATGGACAGCTTCCAAAGGGGAATTACTATATTTACCAAAGTAGGACAAACATGGTTTGGAAACATTTTTCAGCACGATTTGATGAATTGTCAATGCAATACAAATATTGTCATTGGTATATTCAATTAATTGTTAATACTTTATTCAGGGAGCGGGTGCTCCCTTCTGCCGGCCTTCTGCATGACCAGAAAGTTCTTCGTCAAGAACAAGCACTGAGCTCTTGTGTAATCAGTTCTAATATGCTTAGGCAAACTTAATGACTGGGGCAGAAGATTGATAGCACATGCAGATTCTGTGGGGTGATGGAGGAAAATCCAATGCATACATTTTTCTTCGAAGCTAAGTACGAAAAAGGAGTGGAGCAAGGGATCCACTTTATCTGATATTAACAAATATGCCATTAAGTGGAATACAGATGGGTCTAAGACCCGAGGGAACTGGAGCGAGGTTTTTTGGGTCCCAGAACCAAATACTCGGAGTCCCTGTATCTTCCAGGCGGAAATTTACGCAATTGGAAGGTGCGCTTAGTTTAACCTCGATAGGGGATATCGGAATCAGGAAATAGTTATCCTACCCGGTAGCCATGCTGTCGTAAAAGCACTGAGCTCTTGTGCAATCAGTTCTAATATGCTTAGGCAAACTTAATGACCGGGGCAGAAGATTGATAGCACATGCCGATTCTGTGGGGAGATGGAGGAAAATCCAATACATTTCCTTATGGACTGCGAGGCTATTATTCAAAGAAGATTCAGTATCCTGGGCTGTTACTAGGTGGAGGACGGGGAAATACCCTCCCTAGAACTCTCCAAGATTCTAAGATTCTTTAGGAACCTCAACTTGGAGGGAGTGCTATAGATGAGCAAGTCTCACCCATTCCACCAGAGGGGGCACTAAAGATCATTAGATGGTCACAATGCGCAAACTCTCAAAACAAAAAAAAATTAAAAAAATTAGGCTTCATTATCTTAGAACTTAGGTTTAGGTAATATAATTCTCGTAAGCCAAAAATTCTATAAGGTGAAAATATTTATGGCACAGAAACCCAGACAATAGTGATTACATTGCCAATTAATTATTTTAATGAAATTCTTTTCTTTCATGACAACTAATTAATCCTCTAATGAAGGTTTGCTATTTAATTTTGGGGAGAGGGGGCTATTTTAAAAATGGATTTAGTATTACGAAGTACAATTTCTAATAATGATCAAACAATCATTAATTTAGTAAATTATGAAAAAGTTTTAAGTTGTTTGCTTTAATCGATTTGTTAAATGTGAAATCAATAGATGTAAAGATGACACAGCTTATTGGCATACTGACCTAAATTAGGTGTTAGTTTCATATCCGCTATCTAATTTACTTCTGATAATTAATGCAAATTTTTCATTTATTAGTTACAAAGAAAAATAATCATAAAAATAATGTTGTAACTTTACATTCGGTTACCTAATACATCAGTACCTAATAATATAACTTGTCAAAATTACTGATATTTTTATTCACCAGAAAACAAGGCTTTTGATTAAAAGTTTTGCAAGCAGTTAAATGAATAGTGTTTCATGTTAAGCTCTTCTTGTATGTAGGTGCTTTTACGTCCGAAGTACAGGAGTCATTATCTGGACATTAATGTTCACTATAGCACTCCTTTTTCCCTTGTTCTAATCGATCTTAGTTTCGCGATTTTTATCCATACTTAGGCTAGGATAATAAGAAAAAGATGCATACTACCTCTCAGACAAGCTTTTTCTCTTAAAGTTTTTTGAATTTTTATAGAAATTAACTATTATAAGAAACGAAGACTCTTGTGACAATTTCACAAACCAGATTTCTACAACTTACTCGAAGAAAATTGCACTTATTTCATGGATTCTAGCTTAAAGTTAATTAAGCATTAATAAAGTGAAAGAGAGGGACATTATCCTGAAGTAAAGACCCTCTTAAAGTCTAGAAGAGCCTTATTAAATCTATGAGAGAGAATCATGTAATGGTTGTAATGTACTCAAGGGTGGATTCCTTTAAAGTGTCTGCAATTATCTTCTTAGTGCTCTATTAGTGATTTTGCTTCCTCTTATCGTTAACATAGCTTCCTTCCTTTTCATTTAAATTAGCACACAGATTTTGCTGAAGTCCACGTTTCAGTTTGAACATTGAAACTTAGGCCAAATTTATTATCATTTTTTTCAAGTTACTACACTAAGATTTTTGTATTGCTATTATTGTGCGATTAATAGCCCTGGACAAGTGTGAAAGAAATAAAAAAAGAAGAAGAGCATTGTGCCAATCACCGTGACTTTTTTTATTTCTTTACTATGATCGTGTTACGGTTGCTGGCAGAGTTGGTGCGGGTTTTGAAAGTAATACAACAGACAAGTACAGTTGCTGTAAGTCTTGTAATTTAATGTAATCCAAAACAAGATACATATGAGAAAACAATTAATAAATGGATGTAGAAATGTTATAAAAAGAAGAATGTATGGATAGACAACGTTCTTTACACAAACACAACCGGTAGCAGAAACAAATGTATATGAGTTAACAAATATATATGTGAAGTAAGGATACTATTTTGGATATAAGGAAATACACTCACTCATAGAGGTACTGGATCAAGCGCACAACACACAGAAACACAAGGTAGAGAGCATGGAGCGGTTAAGGGAATTTCCTGCTTTGAATTCCCGCTCAAAGATACCCTCTTCATTCGGATCTGGGCTTCGCCCTTTGATTAGAAGAGTCCAGTTGCAGTTATGTAATTTCTTCCAGAAGATATTTGTCTGTTATTAGATTTGTTATCTTTAATAGTCTTAGGGAATCCATTTCCAATAGAAAATCTGTCAAATAATCTGCTGTATTTAGTGTTTTTCTTCTAGATATTTCGTGATTTTTATTCCCACATACAAACTTACTTGAAATGAGTAGGGGTAGCTATATGGAGCCGTGTGAGGTTTGGTCCGTAGGGTTATACCTTAGGGTTTGGTCCCCCCCAGTCGAATAATAGTAATAATTATCATCAGAGATTGTTGTAGATCACGAGGAGCGGTCTTCTGCATTCAGCGATCTCCTGCAAAAATTGAACAGCCGAGAATCTTTATTATCATCATCAGAAATATATTCCGTGATAGCCTACTTCATTTTGTGGTCATCGACCGGTTTCGGGCGTTCGCCCATCATCAGGATGTCTTGATAAAACAGTACGATAAAACAGATTCTGAGTGAAAAAACTGATTTTTGAGTGAAAAAACTGAACTCTACGCAAGACTGTATTATCATCACACTGTTTTAAAGACATCCTTTTATTGGGCGAATGCCCGACACCGGTCGATGAAGCAGGCTATCACGGAAAATATCTCTGATGATTTCTAGCTCTGCGGACCCAACCACAACCACAACAAATAATACTAATAATAATACTTAAAATGATTTGAATTTTCATTTTCATGGAAATTAATCTCATTTAAGCTTCCTTGCTTTTCTCCAACTTTAAACCAAAGTTTCCATTATGATCTATTCCAGTTAAGAAAATTGATTCCCCCAATATAAATCTTGTATTAAAAACATATATAGGCAACCATTACCATTACCTGAAGATGAAATAACTATTTTAGGAACTTCCTATTTTATAATAATTATACGGAAACTATTCGATAATAATTCAAGAAAATCAAAGAAAAATATTTCTTTTAAGGCCCAAGTTTTTTTCATTTCTTTATTTTGTATAAGTCATCAGAAGAAAAGTCATTTTTATATTTAGTTGACATGCAATTTAATCATTAAAGTTCAAACAGTTACATGTTTGTAAAAATTGTTTATTACATTTTATATATATATATATATATACATATACACACACACACACACACACACACACACACACACAAAGTGAAGTCATTTTATTTATTAAGTAGTTCAAACAATATAATAGATTCTAATTAATTCTACAGTTATTAAATTCTGCCGTAATTGCTGGCTTGTGAGCTTTTTGAACACTTGTATTTTTGGATGAATTTCATTGTTAGAATTTTATGATTGTTTCAAGTAGCTTTCCGTGGTAAAGTATATTTGTTGCTGTTTCATTATTTATTTAATTATCTAATCTACTTATAACTTAAACTCAAGAGAATCCATGATTACTATGTCTAGTTATTGCAAAATTGGTCCTGTTAATCATATCTGGAATGTACAAAAGTTAAGAATATAGAATCTAAACTAACACTTCTGAACAAAAGACAACTTTATATCTCTCTGCTCTCTCTCCAATTTGGAGTCCATACGGACTAGAAATGTTCGGCTCTACTAAGCGTTCCAACCTCAACAGAATTCAAGCCCTTCAGACAAAATTCCTCCATAACATTGTCGACCCCCCTTTTTACGTCTCCAGCCGCACCACTCACAACGACCTGAACATCCCGTATGTCAACGACCTGGCAATATCCCAATATAACAGATTCCAGTCACCTATCCCTCCATCCAAATCCCTCCGTCCAAGCCTACTATTCAAACTCGCTCCCAGGTATCCCCAAAGGCGGCTGAAGCGCCGTTGGCCCCTAATGATCTAATGTCAGTTATCACTGGAAAACTGCCATTAATGTCATTGCATGATACAATTTTCCTTATATCATATTTACTTGTTTCATTTATACATACCATGCAGCTGTAAATATTCAATAAATAAATGAAAAAAGAAAAAAGAATATGGTGTAATCAGAGAAAAAGATATTTCTGTTTACTACTCTGGTGTAGTTCAATTAGTTTTCCTTTACAACTTTTCTATTTTTATTTTCTCTATTTACAATGTAAAAAACCAAGTAAAGTGAAAGGAGTATCGTCACCAGTTTACTATCGGCTTCAGAAAAGTCCTCCTTTAGTCACTTTTTTATCAGTTCTTCAGTGTAAGTCTCTTTCCATAAGCGCAATTAATACATACAAAATCCAAAAAATCATGGTTTCCTTGTACTCTAAAGCTGACAGAGACTTCGATTTCTGGCTGGAAGTTTCAAGTAATGTTCATAGAGTTCCTTATGCATAAAAAATTATTTTTAGCATTTACATAAGTTCTATTAAAACTGAGCGAGTGAAGAACATTTTTTGGGGTTAAATTTAAATTTGCACTGCATTTACTACATTAGTTTTTATTATAATTTAATTCTTATAAAATTTAATTCTTATATTTGCTGATATTGTGAGTTTATTGAGGGAATTTTTTTTTTTTCATGTTTACTTGTAATATGAGGTGAAGTACTCCAATGTAGGGAAGGAACGAATTCAATGCGTGATGTCCAATACACCACTGCGTTTTCACCCCTGCACTTCAGCTAAAGCACCCTCTTATTGCCTGAAACCAAATATACAAAGCAAATATAGGGGGGAGGGGAGAACTGGATCTAAAATTATTATGGAATAATCGACCTTTATGAGAGATAATTTAGATAATTGCCTTCATTGTTGTAATAGTAATATATTTTTCAAAATTACCTAATTTACATACATTTGTCGTATAGAACGACATAATATTAAACCATTTAGGCTTCTTTTTAAAACTAGTGAAGTATTAAAATTGTTTTTATTTCGAAACCAAATTACCTTCTTCTTTTTTTTAAGAATTTTAAATTAATCTTTTTGAAAATTATCATTAAATTATGTATATCACTATATTCAAACCATAAATGGTAATAATTTGATCATACATTATTAAAAAAAAATATCATTCATAAAAGATTGAATAATTTTAGAGGTCCTTAATTATACAGATCTTTTAGTTTAAAGTGAGAGAGAAAATTTCGGATTTGAATGCTATGTTTACCCTCGCATAAAATGTCGAAAAATACATTAACACCCAACAAAATATCTACAGGTTCTGACTTATGGAAATTTTCATCCGCCAGGAATAAGTTTTTTGGGATGTCTGTTTTAGAATAATTAATGCTTATTTGAGGCATATTTTTTGTAATTTATTTGACAACCAGAAGTGTTTGTTTTGTATGGTATTGCTCATCCCTGGAATAGATGGTTGCGTTTGTTTTTCCTTCTATGTTATTTAGTGAACCATTAATGCCCGAGATTGAAATGTCACTTCAGTTATATTTAATGACAATTTTTTCGCTAATTAAAAAGTCATGAAATGTGCCGTTGAGCCTGTGTCTAAAAGACATCTACAGAGTATGCGATTTCCCTTTGCATCATATATATATATATATACTGCGGCAGTGGGTAATATAGAATGACCCCAATTTGAATTTAGTGTGTAATTCGAAAATAAGTTAGTAGGATTGATCGAATCATTTGGAGAATCGTTTACTGCATCATTTCTATTTGAAATTATAGTTTGAGAATTAGGCTCATTATTTGTTTCATTATGCAATAATGAATGGTGTTTTTTATTGCAATGTTTACAGTACGAGGATTTGCAAGATTGAAGAAAATGATTGGGTCTTAAGCAGTTTAAACATAGCTTATTCGATTTAACTAGCTTCATTCTCTCTTCAAAATTCATTTTCAAAAACCTATCACATGTGTTATTGAAATGGGGGCCTTTGCAAAATGAGCAAGTAACCTTTCGTACAGTTAGATGTGTGAGTACTTTAGGTTCATTGAATTTCACAGGGGTTTTAATATTTTTGTTACCTGGTTCTGTTGTTCTTAAGAACTGACAATGTTCTGCTAAAAACTCTTGCAATTCTTTGAGCGTTGGAGACTCTTTACTGCATGTGGATTTTTCCCATTCCCTTTTAGTGTCCTGATCCAATTTAGATGTAAGTATATATACTAACAAGGCGTCCCAGTGTTGAGTGGGTTGGCCTGGTGAAGTTAGAGCTAGTGCTTACTAAAAGTATCTAAAAATTTTCTTAAATTAGTATGTGATTCAGATTTTAAGATTGGTAATTCATATATAGATTTTGTGTGAGCATTTATTATTAGTTTTTTGTTGGCATATCTTTCCTTTAAAAGATCCCAAGCAATTGTGTAATTGTCACTGGTAATTTCAAGTGAACTTAGAATTTGAGAGGCTTCTCCCTTTAAACAGGATTTTAAGTAATGAAGTTTTTGTACTGCTGACATTGTTTTGTTATTATGAATTAAACTGCGAAAGGTTTCGTAGAAATCAGTCCACTGACTGTAAGACCCATAGAAATTGGGCAATTCTATCGTAGGAAGTTTGACGTTTCCTTGTTCTGAGTGTCCTAAATTTATCGATTGATTTGAATGCGATGAACATGTGATTATAATTTGTCTAGCATTTGCCACAGCCTTGTAGTAAATATCTTCGAATACTTCACGTTCTGTTATTTGAATGTCGGAATTGTCCAACATTTCAATTTCATTTTGTATTTTCTCAAACGAATCAAAAACATTGTCTAATTTTTCCAGTCTGATTTGAAGTTCTAAAACATTTTTAGAATCGAAATTTTTAAGAAATGTATTAAACCTTGTTAACTGGGCCTTTAATAGACCGCGTTTTGCTATTAATTCTTTCAAATCTGTCATTTTAATGATAAGTGAATAAATGAAACTGCGCTATATCAAACAGAATAAAATGGAATGAAGGAAAATAATGAATGTGAGACTTACTGCAAATGTTCCCTTATGGCTGCAAAGTAGTATATCTTGCTTCAATTCGGCCCGGAGGATCATATGTTAGGGTGCGGACCTGTTTTTAGATTTTAAGGTAGTTACACCCGTGTATATAGGCTTAGTTGTAGAGTAAAAAAACTTCGTGTTGAGTTAGAAGCAATATATTTCAATATAAAAAAAACATGTGTTGTATTTTTTGAGCATGCGCATTAATTACAAATGGAAAACTTGATATAAAACATTAGATTTAGAAACAAACTATATAGACGACTTAACAGTATGTTTTATCTAAACGAACCCACTAAGCAGCTAGTTGCAGTAGCTAATTTGAAAAACTTCTCTATCTACCAAGATTTGGAAAGCTGGTACTTATCTGGTACTTATCCCCCACTTTCTCTATATTTATGTTAGGGCAAATAGTAAAATTTGACTTCAACAAAAAATTGGTGATTTTATAAATTATGTTCTAAAATGGATGTTGAGGTTTGGTCACGAAAAACTCTTTAAATTTTCACCGATGTTTCGGCAAATTTATTGCCTTCTTCAGGATAAAAATTTCTTGTTTGAATTTCTTAAAACTACAGTTTAACCTGTGATATACCATCACCAAGTGTTGATATATATTATAATTGTATTAATCATGTGAGTGTTTCACACCAGATTTTGCTTTTAATAATAATTAGTTTCTTGATTATCGAATAATTACATGATTCGTAGATCTTGTAATAAAAGAAGATTAATCAAAAAGTGAATAGTTTAATAGAAACGGAATATAAAAAAAACCCACTCTATTTACGGTCATAAAAAAGGTCTGATTACAAAGATAATATGCACCTTTTTAATTATGCACCTTTTGTAATTATAACTCACTTGACAAAAAACAAAACTAGGAATATTATATCAAGTGTTTTTTTCTTCTTAACATTCCTTATAAAGATTTTTACTTCATCATTTAACCACTTTTTTCCCTACTTCATTTTTCTATTTTTTTATTTCTTTTTTATTCAATAGATTCTCCAGTAATAATACGTTAGTATAATTTACAGATCTAAGATTTATCAGTGGTAGATTTATTGGCCCATTACTTTTTAGTATTAGGGATTGTGTTGTTTTTATACATTTATTGTAGTTAGTCACGAAAATCGAAAATGTCAGTATTCAAGAGGGAGATTCGATTATTAATTGTGACAATATTATCACCATCAGGTTCACACCCTATTAAGTTTTGAATAAAATAATAATGAATAAAGAAAAAGTATGGTCCTATTAAAAAATAAATAAATATAAGAATTAAATAAAGATGTGAGAAATGTTGAGATGTTCTCGCAATGAAAATAAAAATGATACAAATAAAATAAATTAAAAAAAAAAAAAAATCTGTTATGATTTATGACGTCTGATTATAATTATGTACTCAGGTCACATTTCTGTTGTTATTATTTTTATAATATTTTCATCTTGTAAAATTGAAATAAAAAGAAGAAAAGAAAAATACAAACAAACAAAAACAAAACGTTTCCAAGTGTTTCAAAGAAACCGTTGTTACGCATGCGTGTGACTTTCTTTTTATTTGATTACGTCCTCTTATTAATTCACCTAAGAGGAAGCATGGCCTCAACAATATTCACTCCTTTAGAGTGTAATTACAGGGAAGGCTCGTGATATTTATACACGATTTAATGTAGAACAGAGAGCCTCGTACGAATTGGTTAAAGAATTCATTTTAAAAGGATATGAACTTGTCCCAGAAGCATATAGGCAGAAGTTTAGGGATCTTAAAAAGAGTAATAATCAAACTTTTATTGAATTCGCTCGAGAGAAAGAACGTTGTTTGATAGGTGGGGAGATCAGAGGGAGTGATTTCAGGAATTTTAGGGAATGATTTCAATAAACTTAAACAACTAATCCTGGTTGAGGAATTTAAGACGTGTGTTGATTCTAATATCCGTTTATTTTTGGAGGAAAAGCAGGCACTAAATTTGGAAGTAGCAGCAAGACTAGGAATACGTTCTAACTCATCCTGAAAATAAATTTTGCCCTGCTAGCACTAGTAATCCTATTATGCCTCGCCCCATTGGTAAAAACGAGCTGCATGGAGAGCCCGTTGTTAGGGGAAGAAACTCACAAAATGGTTTTTCAAATATTATTTGCAACTATTGCAAAAAGCCTGGGCTCGTTATTTCTGAATGTTTAAGCTTAAAAAAAAGATAGCAAAATGCTGATACTGAACGGTCTGGTTTTATTTATTATTCTCCAATTCATGAATTTCATTCGAAGAGGGAATAAATTCAAAGGTGAATCCAGAATCATTATTAAAAGATTATGAACAATTTTTATTCAAAGGTTTCGTGTCACTCCCAGGCTATAATGAAGATAATATCAAATTGTAGCAATTTTGGCCGTTAGAAATGATCAGATGTATCTCATAGTTGGCTGATCGGCCAGGGGGTATCATAAGAAAAAACACTAAAAAGTTTTTTAAGTGTTTTTTATTAATGGCCCGACGTTTCGACAAACATTGTTTGTCTTCTTCAGGGGCTATCTATAAAGAAAAAATGTACATAAGAATCTAGCTAGCATTAACAGAACAAAAACAAAAACAGAAAATATGGCAATAGAACAATAAAAAAAAACAAAAAACAAAAATCGTAATGGAAAACTAAATAAAACAAATTACAAAGGTAAATACAGATACTCGTACAGAAAAATTATGGAAATGTTACAGACCTTAGGATCGGAAAATTTGTATGCTCTATTAATTACTACATGTTCAAATTATGACTGTGGTCTATGAGTGAACTACCAGTGAAAGGTTGAGAAGGAACACCGGTCAAAGTAGTGGTGGTGGTGGGGGGGGGGAGTACCGTTAGGAATTGTTGGAGTGAAGGGACTAAGAAGCAGGACAAATATAATAAACACGTATATTTTTATATATACATATATGTAATTTTTAATTAAATTTTTTAATAAACAAGGATTTTAAGCTAATTGGAATATGGATCGGATTAATGGGAATAGTTTGATGAATAGATAGGAGGAAAAGGGAATTAGCAGGGGAAAATATGTAGGATGAAGGCGCTAAGGGCTGGGTGGATGGAACTATGTCTACTTAATGGAGTGGAGGATGTTGTTGTAGAGTGATGAGATGACTTCTTTGTCTTTTTTGTGGTTTATGGGATTGGGTTGTAGGTGGATATGTACTGATTCTGCTAGGAGGCGTTTTGTGTGATTAGGTTGTGTTGTTAAAATGGATGGGTTTTGCAGGTCAAAGGAATGATTTAGGGATAATGCATGTTTGGAAAGTGCTGTGCTGTCTATTTTTTTGGAGGTGATGTCATATTTGTGTTGTTTTAGTCTTTTATGTAAGTATTGTGAGCTCTCTCCTACATACGTGGCATTGCAAAGTGGTGTAGTGCATGTTTTATACTGTATGGGTTTTGTTGAGTTTAGGGATAGGGTCTTTTAGTTTGGTATATAGTTTGGAAAGTTTATTAGTGGTAGTGAAGCCTGTGATGAGATTGGGGATGTGCTTTTTGAGGGATTTGTTTATTTTTTGGGAGAGAGAGTGGATGTGTGTAAGAGATCTGTGAATAGGTACATTCGTGATGTTGATGGGATTACTAGTGTGTGGTGCGTGTAATGTTGGTGTCAATGCTTTTTTGATTATATTGTTTATGATGTGTGAAGGGTAACCATTGGAGGACAGGATTTTTCTCTATTTTTTGATGTTTTCATTGTGGAAGGTGGGATGGGAGAGTGAAAGGGCACGGTTCACTAAATTTTTTGCAGTGTTGACTTTTTGGTGGAAAGGGTGGTCAGATAAGTAGTGAAGAAGTCGTCCTGAGTAAGTCGGTTTCGTGTACCAGTTATAAGTTAAAGTGTTGTCTGGATTCCAGATTATGATCGTGTCGAGGAAGGGGAGGCTGTTGTTTTGTTCTCTTTCGATTGTAAATTGGAGTCTGCTGTGGTAAGTGTTAAAATGGTGTAAGATTAAGGAAATGTCATTGGGGTTGACGATGAGGAATAAATCGTCCACATATTTAAATATATGTGAAACTGAGGTGTCAAGGATAGGGAGGACAGTGTCCAGAAGGTCGTTCATGATGATATTGGCCAGGGCAGGAGCTAGGCAATTGCCCATGGCCAAACCATCTTTTTGAAGATAAAAGCGGTTCTGGAAAACAAAGTATCCTGATTTGCAGGAAAGATTTAGTGTTTCGATGAAGAGATCAAAGGGGATAGTGGTGTGCGGTTCTATTAATGCCCAGTTGTTAGAGACTAATGTGATGACTTTGTCTAGTGGGATGTTGGTAAATAGGGAGGAAACATCGAGCGAGATCATGGTGTACTGGGGCGGAATTCTAGTGGATTTGATTTTTTCGATGAAGTGAAATGAGTTTTTAACATCGTAGGGATTTTTAGAACTGAAGGATTGAAGCGCTGGAAGAATGAACTTGCTGAGCTTTGAGGAGGGACTGTTGATGGAGGAAATGATGGGACGGAGAGGGCATAGAGGTTTGTGGATTTTTAGTAGACCGTATGCTCGTGGAGGTGTAGGGTTGTGGTTGATGAGCTTGTAGTAGGTGCTAGGATCAATGTGTCCATTGGTTTTTAATTTTTTAATGTGTATGTTGAACTTGTAGTAGGTACTAGGATCAATGGAGGTGAAGGGTTGAGCTTGTAGTAGGTGCTAGGATCAATGTGTCCATTGGTTTTTAATTTTTTAACGTGGATGTTGAACGTGTTTTGTTGTTTGGTAGTTATGTCCTTGTCTAAGAGGGAGTAAGTGTTAGGATCAGAGAAAAGGTTATTCATTTTTTGGATGTATTCATTTTTGTCCATAATAACTGTAACGTTACCTTTGTCGGCTCTGGTTATGATTAGGTTGTCTTGCTGAGTTTGTATAAAGTGTCTGGTGCTTGAGAGATCATGGAAGATTTTTTTTGGAAAATTCGTGATCTGTGTACTGTTGTTGTTTTTGTGTATGTAGATTGTCATGATATTAATGTTTTCAAGTCTTAAACGGTCTCTGTCGTCTTCGGAAAGGTCAGTAGTTTGTAGGATGTATTCGGTGACGATGATAAGGTTAGGAATGCTGTGTTTAGGTTTACGGTTGGGGAGGTTAAAATTAGGGCCAAGACTTAGGATTTTTTGGACCTCATTGGGAACTGGGGTGGAGGACATGTTCTTTACCCAAGAGCGATCGGAGGTAGGGTAATTGGTGGAACTGGTAGTACTTACAATTTCTGAGAATTTGGTGTGTAATGCCTGAATGTGTTGTTTCTTGTATGTTGTGTGAAGGTGATCAAATATTTTCTGAAAAGACACAAAATCACTGTCACTAAACATTTGTTTCACTGTGTCCATTGAGGTATTGAGCACTTGTTTTAGATGGTTCACTTCCCAAATAACTGAACTGATTTCATTGTTGAGTAAAGATTTTTTAAAAAGAAACTTAGAACGTTCCAATTTCTTTTGAGATGTGTCATGTGGAAGAGATGGAATGTTGTTGAGGCAGTTGTCGATGTGTTTTGGGAAAACACGATTTTTTCTGCATCGATCAGCCAACTAAGAGATACATCTGAAGATAATATCTCTATCAAAATATTAAGAGATACTGGTGCCTCTCAATCTCTCATCCTTGTTAGCGTTTCCCATCTCTTAAAGAGGCTCCAGTCAAAAGCAGTGTCCTTATACAAAGAGATTCTAGTAGCTTTATCAGGGTGCCATTGCATGAAATACACCTAGAGTCAGATCTCATCAATGGCCCGGTTACAATCGGTTTAATTCACTCAATGCCATTTCCTCAAGTACAGTTGTTACTAGGAAATGACTTAGCTGGGGGGAAAGTTATCCCAAATCCCATAATGATAGAAAAACCTGAATTAAATAATGGTTTTGATTATAATAAAAATGAAGTTGAGAATCCCTATCCCTCCCGTGCCGTTACACGAGCCATGAAAAAAAGAAAAATCAAAGAGAGTGACTCGGTAGTTGATTTATGTGAAACCTTCTTGGAGATTATTTGAAATCGGAGCCTATGGGACATTCGGATATCTCTAAGGGTAAATATGAGAAGATCAAATGTGGTTCTGAATTTATTCAGGAACAAAAAAATGACAGTGATATAGCTCCATTATTTAACGAGGCCTTAAGTGAAGAAGAAGCTTCTAAAGTACCTATTTGCTACTTTACTGAAAATGGATTTCTTATGAGAAAGTAAAAGACTTGGGCTATTAAACACCAGATCGTAGTTCCTAAATCATTACGAGCCCACGTTTTAAATCTAGCTCATAATATATCAATGGCAGGACATTTGGGTGTGAAGAAAATTTACCATAGAATTTTGAACCATTTCTTTCGGCCTAAGATAAAATCAGAGGTAACCAAGCATTGCAGAGCTTGCCATACTTGTCAAGTTATAGGGAAACCCAATCAGAAAATACCCAAAGCATGTCTTCATCCGATCCCTGCGATTGATCAACCCTTCACTAATATAATGATTGACTGTGTGGGCCCCTTGCCGAAAACAAAAATGGGAAATCAGTATCTCTTAACTATCATGTGTGCGTCTACACGTTTCCTGGAGGCAATTCTACTCAAAAACGAGTCTTTACATTTGTGGTACTCCCTAAAACCATTCAATCGGACCAGGGATCTAATTTCATGTCCGGAACACTTCAGCAGGCCATGCATAAAGCAGATTAAATCTTCTGCCTATCACCCTGAAAGTCAAGGTATTGTGGAAAGATTCCATCAAACCCTGAAGAATATGATTAGGACTTATTGCCTTGAAACTGGTAATGAATGGGATGGAGGTGTTCACTTTCTTCTTTTCGCTGTTAGGGAGGCAATACAAGACTCCCTCGGATTTAGTCCATTTGAGTTGGTATTTGGGCATGATGTGTGGGGTCCCTTGATACTCCTCAGAGAGAAAAATTTATCAATAGATAGTAAACCCATCGATTTGCTGAAACGTGTGATTGATTTTCAAACGAAGTTATTCAGGGCGTGTGAGTTGGCTAGAGAAAATCTTAAAGAGTCCCAATGTAAAATGAAAGTTAGGCTAATTCCAGCGCCAAAGAAAGAAGTTTCCAACCGGGGGATAAGGTCTTTAGCACTCCTGCCTATACCGAGAAATCCCTTTCGAGCCATATATATGGGTCCATTTATTGTTGAACAAAAGGTCAGTTGTATGAGTTATATTGTTAAGACTGAAGGAACGCGCAAAGGTAACCAATTATGCCATATTAATATGCTAAAGAAATATGAGGAAATTTGTGATAACGCGCAACAGTTAGAGAACAAAGTAGTGTCTCCTGTCTTACCGATCGAAAACAAGGCAACTGAGACGGAGGATGAGAATAATGGAGAAGAACAAGTCGAAAACTCCGGTATCTTATCTTTCCATCTGCAGAACTCTAGTGTTTTGCAGGACCTGGACCAAGCGCACAGAAAGAAGAACTGAAAGAATTAATCTTTCGATTTTCTCATCTATTTTCTGATTATGGGCAGATAAGATATATCACTACATAGAATCATGGATTCAAGCCCTATCAAGCAACATCCATATAGGATCAACCCTATAAAGCAACAAATAATGGACTCCGAAGTTCAGTATTTACTGCAAAATTGAATGCAGCAGAAGTGAATGGAACTCGATTTGTGTTCTTGTCTCCAAAACAAACAATAGCTTTAGACTGTGTACCGACTACAGAAAGCTTAATGGCATTACTAAATCGGATTCATTTCCGATTCCGAGCGTAGATGATTGTGTGGATAGAATAGGACATGCTAAATATATGATGAAGTACGACTTGTTAAAAGGGTTCTGGCAGGTCCCTTTAACTGATGAAGCAAAGGAATATTCTGCTTTTGTTACTGCAAATGGCTTCTATCAGTACAAAGTCATGCCATTTGGCATGAAAAATTCATCTGCCACTTTTCAAAGACTGATTACGTTGATTACCAGTGATCTAAAAGGATGTGAAGCTTATTCTGACGACGTAGTTTTGTACCATAATAGTTGGGAAGAACATATAAAAATCATTGAGGAATTCTATAGCAGAGTCACTGAAGCCAACTTAACCATCAACCTCACGAAAAGTGAGTTTGGTTGTGCCCAAATAGTATTTCTTGATCATGTCATAGGACAGGAGCAAGTGAAACAGGTTGAAGCTAATGTTAAGTTTATTGCTGATTATACTGTTCCTTATAATAGCAGAGAGGTGAGGCGTTTCCTGGGCTGGATTCTTTCGAAAGTTTTGTCAAATTTTTTTCTTAATAGCAGAGCCCCTCGCAAATCAATTAAAGAAGAGCTCGCCATTCAGATTGGCAAATGAATGTTCTAGATCTTTTGAATGCATCAAGGCCATGCTGGGAGACGCCCCAGTTCTCTCACCGCCAAATTTTAATCAGCAGTTTAAATTGGCGGTTGATGCCAGTGATGTTGGGATTGGTGGAATTTCATTGCAAGAGGATATTAATGATATAGATCATCCAGTTTGTTACTATTCTAGGAAATTTAATAGACATCAAAAAAATTACTCCACCATTGAAAAGTTAGCGCTACAACACTTCGAAGTTTATATATTTGTTGTGTTGTGTATTTATATTATTGTTGTGGTGGTGGTTGGTTCCGCAGAGCTGGAAAGCATCAGATACATTTTCCATGCTTCATTTTTATATAAATTCTTGAGGCATTCAAACGATTGTATATACTGATCACAATCCTCTCGTTTACCTTCAGAGCATAAAGAATAAAAATCTAAGATTGCTGACATGGTGTCGTTAGTGCAGAACTATGACTTATATATCAAGCATGTCAAAGGAAAAGGCAATGTAGTACCAGATAGCCTTTCTAGAATTCATAAATAAATCTCCAGATTAGAGAAAAAAAAGAAAAGAAAAATTTAAATATTTTTTTTTTGTGTGATGGTGGAAGGTGTTACGTATGGCGTATGGTGGGCAGAGGAAGGTAACGAGAGGGTTAGGATTGGTGAATTAGTGAGGCTAGTTTTGGGTTGTTCTTGGTACGTCCTGTGTTATGAGTATATTTGTATGGGTTATAAATTAATGTATATTTTAAATTGTGATTAAATAATTCGTCATTTTGTTTCTAACAACTCATATTCTATTTTTTTATATGATAACAATAAACTCAGGTGTCGTTTTGAACGGTAGAAGATTAAGAAGATTGTTACAGATAGATATTTACCAGCTCCGGCTAAAGTGGCGATGGTTGTGCATTGTTTTCATCATGTCTTGAAATAATAGCTAAAGATTGAATAGAATAGATTTAGTCTCAGAAGCGTACTGTAGCGGATGTAGACGCAGGGTGAAGTGGACTACCAATTTCTCCATGGATCTCATCATCTCTGCAGATATCCTAGACTAATAACTTGAACATTTACATGTGACGTTCCGCAACACTTATAACACATAAGATCTGCAGAGAGAGTTGAGTTGGTTGATGTGCGCAGCAACTACTTGGATTTTTGCGTACCCAAGTAATCGGAAATGCATGTTTTGAGTATGAAAAAGATGTCCTTACCGAGTGGTCTGTGTATGTGTGTGGGGTGAGGTTAGTGCGCTTTGCAGGAAGTGTGACTTTACTGAATTTTTTCTTCAGTTTTTACGATTCAACAGCCGGAAACAACTCCAAAGACTTTATTAAACATATAAGTGACTTTCACTTTTATTTGAAATAATTTCCCAGGAAAATTGATTATTTGGGGTTTTGTGGAGGAAACTGTAGCTTCTTGCTTTCCTCTGAAGTACCATTTCAGTACAATGTATGGTCTTTTTTTTACCATCTACATTAATACTTATTAGAAGCATTGACAGAATTCCAAATTTGAAGATGATTCCAATCTTTTAGGTTGCCATGGCCACTCCTCCCTAACCAATCTCTCTAAAACTGTAACATCTTTAGATGGCGAAATAATTAAATTTGGCATTATTTCTATTATAAATTGACCTTTTGAGGATGAATAGATGAAACAACATTTATTAAACGGATTTAGCATTGTAATTGATTTTGTATTATGACAGGCGTTACTAAGATTTTCGTTGATCGAATGATGGATACAAGGTGTGCAATTTTAGGTCTTAATTACATGCAAAAATATTCAATGTTGTCTGTTGGTCTTATGTTCTTTAATAAGGCGATGACGTATTAAAACGGTTTGGAGTCTGGATAGTCCAAGAATGAAGTAGGTTTACAAGCATATACTATAGTACTGAATAGTACCGATGAAGTAGTTGGAAGATATGGGATGATTCTGCGACGAATCCCAATTACAGTCATAAAGTATGATATCCTTGAACCAGTGGGCGCAAAGTAATGGCGGCACATTAAAGTCATTCCAATCGTATTAGTGGAAATATTTAGGAATATTTTGAAAGTTATATTGAAAAAAAAAATGGTTGATTATATAGCGTTCCCTTTCATTATTATGGTCACAGGGCGGTACATATCACGAACAATTCTTTATTTTGTATGTTCTGTTTGTAGTATTGTGTGTGTGTTTGTGTTTGTGTTTGTGTGTTTACATTATATTTTATACTTTCTCTAAGTATTTTCTTGATTATTAGACAGAAGAGAAATATTACATTTTATTTTTTATTAATTAATCTAAAACTTTCAAATTCGTTTATTTTTTATTAATGTGGAAGAAACAATCTTATTGGTTTCTTTGTGACCAATTTTGAAATATATTTAATCGTGCAATAGCCCATTTATTTTTAGTAATGTTCTGAGTTTATGTACTTAGACTAGTTTGATTAGTTTCAAACATGTAATTCTTATTGTTTAGTTGTGTTCAGTTTACTTGAAAGAAAGAATCTGAACTTTATATAAACTACTTTGTTGAGGACAGCATAATCTTCCCCCTCCCTCCAAACCTCCCTGAAATAAATTTTGTTGGAAAATGTTTCATACAAACCTGATAGGTCTCTGTATGTGTAGTTAGAATAACAAGTTTAATAAAACCCCTCGGTGTTTTATGGAAAAATTCGTAGAAAACTGAGAAAGGCAGTGGTTCAGGCCACATTTCTGTATAGTGCCGAGTTATGGTCTGTGTCATACTTAGAGCAGGTCGAAGTGATACAGACGGGTTTTTTCAAAAATTTGTATTTTTTGTCCAGAAGTACTCCTCACAGTTTTGTCCGAATGGAATTTGGTCTCCAACAAGTAAAAGTCCGGGATCTTCGTGAGTATGCTAAGGTGGTGGATTAAATTGTTGGAGATGCCGGATGATCGAATACCGAAGGTCTGCTTTTGACGCTTGCTACACCTTGATTCCGGAGGAGGTGGACCGCAAGTCTTTAATTGGGCTTCTCATTTGAGATCCCTGTTGAGTATAATAGGTTGTGAATATTTGTATGCCCAGACGGAGCCTCATTTTTTGCGTAGAGAAATGCCGAATTTGTTGGAAAAATTCCATAATCATTGTCTGGGGGCAGATATTGATGGTTTGTGCGCATCAAGATATAATCCAATTTACAGATGTATTAGTTTCCTGGGAGGAGGTGAAGACTATATTAAGTTTAGAGTTTGCTTTAGCAAACTTAGGGTTATGTTTCAGCTGCGGTTAAGCTATAAAAATGCAATTAAAATTTATTATAACCATTGCACTTATTCCATTGACTGTGCGGGAGTATGTACGGTGTGTTCACTGCATGAGCCTGAGTCTCTGTACCACATTCTCCTAGTTTGTCCCGTCTATGCCTCCTTGCGCTCTCGTTATCTTGGTAGGCACTCTTAAGATCTCCAACATTTGTTAAATGTAACCACTATTGACCAGCTGAATGATTTATTTTATTATATTGTTAATGTATTAAAGCTGAGAGCGTTAGTTATAGATGAATGAGTGAGAGTGACTGTCGTATAAAAGTATTATTTTTTAGAATGATTTTGCTTAATTTGTTTTATATTATACTGATATTGTCTATATATATTCATAACATTTTTATGAAGTTTGTTTTTATTCTGGTACATTGCGTCACCTGTTAATTATGGAGTGTTTTGTTCAAGTTTTAAATTTTTTATAATATAATTGATTGTATCGTATGGATTGTGCTAATTGTAATATCAAAGTAAAGATTGTATGTAATGCTGCTTAAGAGTTAATTATATAATGTATGTATGTAATGATGCACTGTACCCATTTGTATGGCCGCTTGGCTTCACAAATTAATAATAAATAAATAAATAAATAAAACTGAGAAAAATGTTCAGTAAAGTCACACTTCCCGTCAACCGATTTACTTCGAACTTGGAATATCGGCAACATATTTAATTCTGATTAATATTATTAATTAATATTAATGGTTAATATACCAAGTTTAAAGAAAATCGTTGCAGCCTTTTGCGAGAAAATCTTAAAAAAAATGAAAAATTCATTCATTAAAGTGGTACTTCCGGTAGGCTCGATTATGACTAAAACTTCATTGTCAAGGTGTCTCGTGGAATTTAAACGAAATAAAAAATTTGAACTTTCTGTGATTTTCCGTTTTTGAGTTATGCTGAACACACACACACATAGACAAACACACACAGACCAATTTCTGTAAACCACTTTTTCGGAATCAGTGTCACCTCAAAACGTATATTACCGGTGAAAAATCGATATCGAAAATTAGACACGAGCACAGCAGTAAGAGAAAGTAAAAAAAAAATCTGGTCATACGACTTTCACTTACTGCAATTATTACAATTCTACTTGTCAATTTTTCTTCAAATTTTGAATATTTTGCTGAATGTTTAGTTGCTTTTAATTGATATCTTACTCCAGTTGGGAGTCTTACATTGAATAGGTTTGCTCAATGTACACTTCTTTCATCATGTGCCCTGCTCGCGAAGAAGCGTTGATGAACATCAATGCAATAAGAATTTTGTTTGCCACTTTCCTGAATATAAGGTATAAGAGCTATTCCAGCAAATTTTTCAACCGCCCAGTTCTTGGGCGACCGATTTTCCGCCGGTTTTTCTTTGTAGCATGTTTGTATCATGAGGTGTCCGAAGTATTACAATTCCACATTAGCTTGACTATGTGAACATTACCTACCCATCCTTCTCCATTTATGAGAGTATTTCAGCGTTGGACACCCACCTCATCTGTGAGACTTTCAGCATCCACATTTTGAAGGCCTCAATGCGGCGACAAAGATCGTTCGTAGTGTCCAACAGTCCATTAAAGAAGACAGAAAACACATAAAACCGAAGACCCAATATTTTCATAAGTATTTATAACTGTGACGTAGTATTTAAATTTAAAGAAAATCGTCAGAGTCGTATTCGAAAAAAAATACTGAAAAACTGATGAACCTAGTTCAGTTTGGTCTGAACTGCCGCTCTGTTCGTCACGCTTTTTGTGCTCCGTCTTTTTAGTAGTTTCTATTAGTCGTGAGTGATTAACTATTAATTTTTTTTTTAGTACGGTGTGTTCGTTAAACTCTGCTGAACCATTTGGTGGTATTAACTAGTGTTACACACATTTGATGAACGCCAAATCAAGTTGGAAAGCTGTTACATTTTTCTAGCTGTAGTAGAAAAAGCAGGTTAGATCTATTACCTTAGTGTTATTTGTGTGGAGGGGACGAGCGCCTGCGCATTACATTACTTCTAACTAAACCTAGTCTACTGTCACCTAGCTTAGTACCCCTTAGTGAAGCAAAGGAGTAGTACTGCCTTACTCTTCTGTACTTAATTACTCCGCAAACTATCATATAAATATGGTTGTCTGCACTATTTGCAATTCCACCATATCGAGGGATGATAAAAAGACCCTCACATGCTCAAACATATCATGCAAAGCTATTTACCACAGCAAGTACTGTAAATTCGATGATAAGGATGTAGAGTCCCTGAAGGTTCTTAACAAAGCGTGGATATGCCCAAGTTGTGAGAAAGCAAAGAAGAATATCCTCCCCAGCGAGAGACCTGCCATGCCTCTCAAATCTCCCTCTCAGTTGGTAGTTTCTGGGATTGATGGAACTCAAAGTGTATGGGATGCTCTACTAACCCTAACTGAAGAATTTAGAGAATTTAGATCGACTTTCCCTTCTGCTGAGACGTTTAAGTCCATGCAAGAAAGTTTGAATAAGCAGGCAGACCTCACTTTTGCTCATTTAGAGCAAATGAAAAAGATGGAGAACCTTATGGAGTTACAAGGTAGAAAAATAGAAGAGCTTTCTTTAGAGAATAGTACGCTAAAGAACCGATTGAGAAGCCTTGAAAAAAGAGTAAAGGACTCCGAACAAGGACTTCTGAGAAACACGATAGAGATTAGGGGGATTCCTGCTAAATCTGATGAAGTTCCTGCTACTGTTGTGATGAGCGTTTGTGCTGGCCTGGGTCTAAAGATTCTCGCCGACGACTTGGACCACGCCATTAGACTCAAGCCTAGGCAAGATGAAACTCCAGGTCCACTCATCGCCCGGTTTATACGGCAGTCCGTAGCAGAGGAGGTGATCCGCCTTAGGAAGGTGAAGAGGGACTTCTCCACTCGTCATCTGGGCTGGGCGGACAGTGACTCCAGGATCTACGTGACTGAAGCCATGTGCCCTACCAACAAACATCTCTACTGGCTGGCACGTCAGAAGAAAGTAGCCAATAAACTCAAGTACCTATGGTTCAGTGGCGGCCGGGTCAAGTGCCGTAAGGAGGATGGTCATCCGGCTGTTATTATTGACAGTCCGGATGACCTCGACTTGTTTCTCTGACGTACTCCTACTGGTCTCCACCCCTGTTTCTCCTCTCGAGTCTTCTATTTTTATGTATTTTTAAAGCTTCATTTTTACTTATTTTCAAAGTTTAATTTTTATTTATTTCTAAAGTTTCATTTTCGTTTATTTTCAAAGTTTCATTTTTATTTATTTTTAAAGTTTAATTTTTACTTAATTTTAAAGTTTCTATTGTTTATTAATAATTTTACCTCGTCTTTCGGGGAAAATATTTCTTTATTTTTTTTATTATTCATAATTTATATTAATTTTCATTCAGTTTCCACATATCATTTTTATTTATCATCCAGGAACTGTCTTAACTTATTCAACCGAGTCTATTGTCATTATTTTTGTGAATACTGTTATTTTTGTAAGCATTGTCATTTTTGTAAGTACTGCTATATTTGTAAAGACTTATATGTAATTGTAAAGATTATACTTAGAATGTACATTCCTTCCACTCCCTCGTCCCCTTTCCTTACTCCTATTCTTTTCTCCTTCTTCATGAGTCCAGTTTTCCTTACTTTCCCTCATGAGTAATGTCCTGACATCCTGTCACGTTAATGCCCAATCCCTTCTTGCCCACTATGACGAATTCCTCCTTTATTTCCTCGATAATTTTTATCATGTCATAGCAGTTTCTGAATCCTGGCTCAAACCCTTTATCCCTTCCGAACTATACCCTCTGGCGACATGACAGAGAAGACAGAACCGGAGGAGGTGTCTGCCTCTTTGTTCATGATAGCTTGAAGTCCAAACTCCTCTTCTATTCTCCATCCTCCGATCTTCCTCACCTTGAATATATTTTTGTAGAGATATCTACCCCCTCATCACCACTCCTTTTCTCTGTCGTATATCGTCCACCCCGTGTGCCCTTTGACCAGTCCTTTGAATCCTTCCTTTACCAGTTAGTCCCCCGTTATTCCCACATAATCCTTACTGGTGACTTCAATACCAATCTCCTTGCCGAGTCTTCAGATGTGTCCTACCTCACAGACCTCGTCTATTGCCTCAATCTTTTTGTAGTACCCTACTCTCCTACCCATCATACCCATTCTTCCGACACCTGGCTTGATCTTTTCATTTTGGATTCCCAAGAAAAACTCCTAGCCTCCTCTCAGCATCCAGTTCCCTTCCTATCATCTCATGATCTTATCCACATCACCTTCGACCTACCTATCCCTATTATCACACCCAAAATCTGTACTTTTCGCAATCTCGATTCCCTTTCCTTTGAAAAATTTAAACCTGACCTAGAAAACTTCTCTTAGGACACAATTTTTTCTTCTAATTCCATAGACCCTATGGTACACCTCCTTACAAATTGCCTTCACTTCCTTCTCGAGTCCCATGCTCCACTTCATACCCGTCGTTTCCGCCGCCCTCCTGCTCCCTGGCTCACACCTGACCTTAAATCCCTGATAAAAAGACGAGAAGCAGCCAGACGGAAATACAGACAGACCCGCCGTACCTGCGATTACAGCTCCTACAAACACTTACGCAATCTTACTCAGTCCTCCATTCGTCGAGCTAAGTCTCTCTTCATCCACCAATCCCTTTGCAATGCTCCCGATTCTAAAGCTAAATGGTCCATCCTTCCGTAAACTTTCTCTTTGTAAATCAAACCGTTTGTGTTCCATTTCCCTGTCTGCTGATGTTCTAAATACTCACTTTGTATCCTCTTCTTCCCTAGTTCCACCCAACCCCCTCCCACTTCCCATGCGTCCTTTTAATGCCAACAATTTGTTTTTCTCCTACATAACTCCGGAAGATCTCCTACCTGCAGTACTTAACTCCCGAACAAATGACCATGGACCTGACAACGTTCCTGTTAAACTAATTAAATCCTGTCTCTCTGCAATCCTGCCCGTCCTTCTTCACATTTACAATTTCTCCCTCCAAAATTCTGTCTTTCCCTCTCAATGGAAAACTGCATTAGTCCGCCCACTCAGTAAAACCACAAACCCATGCTCTCCCAACGATTTTCGTCCCATTTCCCTTCTATCCAATCTTTCCAAACCTTTAGAACGTTTAGTACAGTCCCAATTATCCAACTACCTTGAACAGAATCACCTGCTTAACCCACTTCAATCTGGCTTCCGCCCCGGGTACTCGACTCAATCAGCTCTCCTAAAAATCACCCATGACTTACAAATCGCCATAGACAACCAACAACTCACTATTCTAGTTCTCTTAGACTTCTCCAAAGCATTTGATACTGTTGACCACCAAATTCTTCTCACTAAACTCCAGTCCCTCTCTCTGTCCAATAGCGCCATCCGTTGGTTCCAATCCTTTCTATCCAACCGATCCCAGTATGTAGTTATCCCAGGTAGCGAACCTTCTAATCCCCTTCCTCTTTCCCGTGGCGTGCCCCAGGGCTCCTCTTTATCCCCAACCCTCTTTTCTGTATATATTAATGATCTGCCTTTATCCATTGTCCATTCCAGCTACCACCTTTATGCCGATGACTCCCAGATTTACCTGTCCTTTAAGCCTTCTGATCTTCAAGATGCAATAAACAAGCTGCAGGATGATCTTAACAACATTAATTCGTGGGCAGTAGCTAACATGCTTTCCCTTAACCCAGACAAATCCAAAGCCATTGTCATTGGTTCCCAATTCCTCATAAACTCCACTGCTCCCTTTCCCACCCTTTTCCTCAACAACATCCCGATAAAATATTGTTCTTCTGTTAAAAACCTCGGAATCATCTTCGACCAAAACCTCTCCTGGAAAAATCACATCTCCCACATTAACCGCCAATCCATATTTATCCTCAGACAGTTCAACATCTCCCGCCATCTCCTCCCAGCGAAGACCCGTCAACTCCTTGTGACCTCCCTTATATTCCCCCATTTCGACTATGGTTGCTTAGTGTACGGGGGACTCTCTGGAGATCTCGAGGCCAAACTTAAACGTCTTATGAACTGTTTTATTCGTTTTATCCTCGGAATCCCCAGAGACTCCCGCATATCGCACTTCTACCACTAGTTGAACTGGCTTTTCCCTATCTATCGTCGCCAGTACTTCTTAGGCTCTTTACTCTTTCAAGTCATCCAATTTCAAAGACCCTCGTATATCTTTAAACTTCTGAAATTTAAATCGTCTGTCCACACCCGTAACACACGCTCCCGTCCTTCCGATCTTTATACTCCCTCCCACCATACATCCGCTTTTCAAAAATCCTTTGTAATCCGTGCCATCTATTTATGGAACTCCTTACCTTTGTCTATCCGTCGTGCCTCCACTATTGATACCTTCAAGTCCCGTCTTTTTCACCACCTCTTATCCTCACAAGTCTCTCCGAACCCTTAGAAGATTCCTCTCTTTCCTCCTCATCATTCATGGCTTAATCATTTTCAATAATTATTATTATCAATTATTACAAATGATATATACATAATTGTCAAGGCCAGACATACTAGGCCACTTGTATTTTGTATTATTGTTCCTAAGGGACTTATGTCCCGGGACAAGAATAAAATTTTTCATT